>JAJLZY010000019.1:0-98213 GCA_030564885.1 Metschnikowia kofuensis (nom. inval.)
GACCAGTTGACACTACCATACACAGCGGCTAGTGTAAGGAGGAAGGTTTAGGGCCCGGGAGGGCTGGAGACCTTCATTACTCAGTACATTATCCAGATTCATTACAGGTTTTTTATTCTATAGATATATAGTTTTTTTGGGTCGCCTAAAAACGGCTTCCTGTAATGCATATTGTTTCTTTAAAAAAAAAAAAAAAAAATGTGATTGCCGCATGTCATACCACACAACATCATGGGTGAGATCGCCGGTTACAAGGTGTGTTGAAGGGTTCATATATGATGACATGCCAACCCCATGAATCTCAGAGAAATGTTGGCGCCAACTAACACGTCTCAAGACAACTTGAAAAATTTGAATTGGTTTATTTCCACCGTCTACAAAATCTACACTCGTAGAATGGGGGAATCAAAGGATGCGGCTTCCTTAGTACGCCTTGAATCGCGAGATTCGAAGCGGCTTTTGGGCGAGACGCACCCAACGGGTCGATGACAAATTTTCTACGTTTTAACAAGGGCGTGCCAAGAGGGGTTGCTTTTGCCGTGGTGACGGCGTGAGGCGACCCGAGTTAGACACTAGGTACGTTCCTTGGGAGCTGGTTAGAGGTTTTTATATAATTTCGTTATAGCTTTAGTCCTTTAATCAGATGAATCAGACAAAAAAAAAAAAAAATCTCCCTTCAATACATATGTCATAAACAAAAAAAAAATGTTGCTATGGCCTGCAAAGCTACTTGAGCAATCAAAGATCCGTGGCTTGAAACTATGAGGAGAGCTTCTGGTCAATTGCACATGAAAGACTGGGCTTAATTGAGCTCAAGCCAACATTCTAATAAAATTCAGCAATTTTGCTTGTAAGTTTTAATCAGATGAATCAGACAAAAAAAAAAAAAAGTACCATTTGTCTCTCACTTAGCTCAAATTATCACCGTGCGACTCAAATAACCTTGTCATGAGACACGCTTACATTCAAATGAATAATTTGATCCTTCCTCATAAATAAACATTCATGTGTCATTTTCGCTTCCCACTTTGAGTAGAGATCGGGCATTTCAACACTCAATCAAGAAGTCATGAGATTCGGTCAACAAGTCATGAGCCCGAAGTGCAGAAGACGGAGAGATTCGACGTCGTTCAGATTAGCCGCGGTGGATAATCACGCTACGTACTTTCCCGATAAGGATAAATAATAAGGCTAAATTAGGCCAAGAAGTCATGTATGATGACTTCGACTGATCCCAAAACATGGATATTCTAAAAAGCCTTTGACTTCCGTACAAGAATGCCTTCTTTTAAGTTTTCATTGAGAAAACAAAAAAAAAGTTTGTCGAGTGCAGTGTCGCGTAGATTGGTAACGACGCAACATAGACTAAATTAGATCTTGAGCTGGTCTTAAGCGAGCTATCGTGCCGGTACTTCGTTAATCACATCTTTGTTTTCCAAAACAGGTAATATTGATAACAGCGCCCCCTTTTCAGATTGTTGTTACCTTGACTTAATGACTAGAATCGTGGAATCGACAAGAGTTGTCACAAGGAATGACAAGTTTTCTCAATTGACACAAACTATTTTAGTAGCGACATTTTCATTTCTCCGAACCTCCGAGTCTAGCAATCGATTGTTAACCTGTGATAACTTTTTGATTAATGTGATGTATGACTTTTCTAAATTAAATATTTCCTGAACCCCCTGGCTTACTCGCTCTCTCTGGCGAACTCCTTGTACATGTCGGCATCTGGGATGGCACCACAAATGGTCTCCACCATGATACCAGTGACCAAGTATGGGTCGATGTTGGAAGCGGGTCTTCTGTCCTCGAAGTAACCAAATCCTTCCTTGGCCACAGATCTTGGGATTCTCACAGAGGCACCTCTGTTGGCAACACCAGAGGAGAAGGCATCCATAGACGCGGTCTCGTGACGGCCAGTCAATCTCATGTCGTTGTCGGATCCGTACAAGGTCAAGTGCTCCTTGTGTCTCTTGGCCAACTTGGCAAGGGCGTCCTCGATGTGCTTCATTCCGCCAGTCTCTCTCATGACTCTGGTGGAGACGTTTGTGTGGCAACCAGCACCATTCCATTCTCCAGCCAAAGGCTTAGGGTGGAAGGAGATCTTCACACCAAACTCCTCCGCGACTCTTTGTAAGAGGAAACGGGCCATCCACAACTCGTCTCCCATGTCGATACCGTTGCAAGGACCAACCTGGAACTCCCATTGGGAAGGCATGACCTCGGCGTTGATACCGGAAATGTTGATGCCAGCATGCAAGCACGCTCTGTAGTGGGCCTCGACAACGTCACGCGCGTAAACCTTGCCAGTTCCGACACCACAGTAGTATGGGCCTTGAGGAGCAGGGAACCCGCCCTTTGGCCATGCGTAGACCTGGTCGTATTGGTCAAACAAGGTGTATTCCTGCTCCAATCCGAACCAGACCTCCTCGTCAGAGTGCGCCGACATGAGCTTGGCACACTCGTGTCTGTGGTTGAACTTGTTGGGGGTACCGTCGTTGTTCCAACATTCCGTCAAAACAATGATGTTGTCGCCCTTTCTGAAAGGGTCTGGGTAGAAGGCCACGGGGCGGATGTAAATGTCGGAATCGTGACCAGGGGCTTGGCCGGTGGAAGAACCGTCAAAGTTCCACTCGGGCAAGTCCTCGATCGAAAGCGGCTTTTTCGACAAGGTTTTGCACTTGGATCTGGTCTGGCCCTCGGAGTCGATCCAGACGTACTCGGCAAGAATCTTGCCTCTTTGGTCCAAATCAAGATATTTGGATAATATAGCGGTTTGTTCGGTGATGGAAACCATGGCTGCTAATATATTTGTGCTGGGCGGCTATTAAGGGGTGTGGAAGCTCGTGGATCGGGCTTGAGATAAGGGGTTTTCGGTGTCTGAAACTGAAAAGAAGTATGCTATTGACAAGTAGTCGAGAATTGAAGCTTTTAGACTAGCAACAAAGAATCAGGGTGTTTTAGTATGATGGAATCAAGAAAAGAAGGACTGGCAGACGTGACCGACAGCAATCGTGGGAAATTATATACTACAATACTGAGCCCAGTCAGTGCGGTGACTAAATTAGCACGAGCTTTAGCACAGGTGCGATAAAGGCGGCACCTGCGAAAAAAGCAATGTGCGGCGGCCGTGATTGGGGTTTCGATTATGCGGCGGGCGTGCGCCGGCGTGTTTCTGCAGAAGAAGCATCCCGATAAGACGGGCTTGCGCGGGCGAGGCCCTTCTTTTCCGGATAGGCCAAGCGGAAGCAGGCGTGCGGTATGGCCTGGGCCGTGGGCCTGTCTTATCCGGACAAGCGTCCCGAAGCAGCATATATTGAAATCTGTCTCAGGGGCGGCCGCACCTGTGCAACCAGGAGGCGTCAGGGCAGAAAAGGAGCTGCGAGCGTCCGGCTAAGACAGGTCCCACAGCCTCTTCCTTTCTATTTTTTATTCGTTTGGCGGGTTTTTCCTGATTCACTCTCAGACCTGAATGCTCAATTCTCATTTCTCAGTTCTCAATTTTGTTTCTTTAAAACAAAATCTGTCAGACTGAAATCGGCCAGGGCGCCATGCCGGGCAACAAAGCCACAAAAAACACAAAAATGAACTAGATAAATGTTGGGGGTCATAGTAGAGTACAGGACTTTTCAAGATTCTACACACGGAAGAATCTGAAAAGACGAATTAAGGCAAGAGGAAAATGTCAATTAGATCGTTAAAGCTCAAGGGGATGGGAACTGTAGTACCGGTACATGCAATTTTTGTTTTCTGTTATCGGCTCTCACTTACGAGGTGTGGGGTGAGAAACCTCCGACAAGAAAAAGACTCATACTCGCGGAAGCCCCTCAGGCCCTCGCAAATTCCGCTCTTCTTTTTTATTCAATTTGTGTCTCATTATGACTTTGAGGCCATAGCAAAACTAAAGTCTTATATTCTGAAGAAACTCATATTTTGCTCGCCTTTGGATCTAGACTCTATTTCTCGATGAATGCTCAAGTTAGATCGTCAATGAATGTATCCAGATAATAAAGTAAAGTGAGTGGGGGCGCGAACGAGTCAGTTTGTGGGAAACGCTCGCCGATAAGCCGGAGAAAAGTCCGAGGCCCCGCTTAACAGGACTCCAAACCTCGCCTGGAAGCCGGTTAAAATTGAGCTATGCGACGCAAACTACGTCAACCTCTTCTGTGACGCTCGGAAATATTTTCAAAGTATTTACCTCTTCACCCGCTTGCAATAATCACTCTGTTGACCCCAATATGCTAAAATCATATGTCAATGGCATTTCCGGAAAAACCTAACAGAGACGCGCATTTTCCTGATTTATTTTTGGCCTGTACATAAATTCTCTTATCAGCCAATCAATCGTGCCAAGTTCGTCAAGGGATAAGCTTGTGTCACGCGACCAGAACTGTATATAGCAAGCCTCGGAGATTAACTTACGAGCCCGAGTGGACATTTCCCAAAGCACTTTCACATTCACGCTCGTATCGTAGATCGATACCATTTAGCCGAAAACGGCCTGTGTTTGGCCCCATTAATTATAGACTTTTGGCATTGTTTGGAGATTTTGAGCATATTCACTAATTTCTTGCTGTTTTGAAGGATCATGCTGTCAGTTAGTTAGCTAGTGACAAGGCCTGTTCATTTGCTCCTAACTTAGTGATTTTGACTCCTTTGTTGCTAACTTCTTTTCCATTGTCAAAAGCAGATTGATTGGCCAATTTCTTTTGTATTTGACAGATCCTATATCAATTGAGCTCAAAAAATCGTAATCCCTCATCTTCCTTTCGTCACTCTATGGCCCTCGATCCGTGTATAACTGGAGTTGCAATGCGTTATAATTCATGCACAAGCAGATCTTCGCCCAATACTTGTGGTGATGATACCGGTATTTATACAATTAGAGACGCTCGATATTTGAAAGGGTAATTCCGACCAGCTGATCCGCTCAAGTAATCGAAGCCTGCGTTTTTTACTATTCTAACTTCACGAAATCTAACTGTTATGAAAAAAGGCCAAAAAGGCCAAAATCTCCAGCTTATGGATTTCCGTGCGCCTATTTTCGGAATGAATTCATTTTAGTATAGGGCAAGCCTTTGCTTCTTCACACCGTCTTTTTCTTCTTGGTCTGGAGCCAACTCAATTTCAGGTTTGCTACTACCAACACTGAGGGTAGTATGCTTCCTATATCCGGCTTGAACTCCACAAACGGCCCAAGAGAGAGAAAAATAAACGCTAAACTTTCTCTTTATTACAATAATTCACTACAAAATTAAGATAAATAATAAAGACATTCTAGATCTAGCGCCAAAATCAAAGTCACATCACACCCATATCCCACGAGACCCGTGCATCCTAGCCTTGTTCCCCAGATTTCCGAGTCTTCCCCAGATTTCTTTTCTTTATCTCGGCAATGTCTGAAACACTGAGTCTTTTGGGGACTTCCGCTCAAGCGGAGCTGCAGAGACACTATCTCTCAACATCCTCTGTCTCAATGCTCGCGATAGGTGGGACAATTGGCACCGGGTTGTTCTTCTCTGTGGCGACACTCGTGTCACGTGGCCCGCTCATGGCATTGGCATCTATGTTGTACGTTGCTTTCATCGTAGTGCTTGTGCTTGAGGTGACGGCAGAGCTTGCTGTATTTTTCCCAGGAAGCAGCCTGATATGTCACTTTCAGTTCTTATTCCTAGGCCGTCTGGCTGGCCTTGCTAACAGTGTAATATACTGGTTGAGTTGGGGCTTAACCTATGCACTAGAGCTTTCTATTGCCACTAATATATGCTCGTTCTGGGCCCCAGAGTTTGTTGAAAAGCATCAGAAAATTCTTATTCTACTGTTGTGGGCGATTATCACGGCCTTTAATTTGCTTCCTGTCGATACATATGGCGAGATCGAGTTCTGGATTTCACTCGTCAAGGTCCTTGCCATTATCGCGTGGGTTTTTGTGATTTTCACTTCTTTGGTCTCCAAAAGTCAGTTTTTCTACGTGTGGCTAGAAGACTGGCCTGCTTCGTTTGTCGGCGAGCCGGCATCTGCCTTGAAACACATTGTGGCCTTCTGCAACTGCCTTGTTTTCCTGTCTTTCATCTTCCAATCGGTCGAGTCGATAGCTATAACCACAGGAGATATTGCCGAGCCACACAAAACGATCCCGAAAGTCACAAAGATCATCTTTGTTCGAATAGTCGTGTTTTACTTGGTCTCTGTTTTTCTTCTCACTGTGCTGGTGCTGTATTCTGATACAAATCTTCACCATCCGCTGGTACAAAACCCTCTTTCGTCTCCTTTCTTGATTGCCATGGTCAATTGCGGCTTCTCAGACTCAGGGATGCTTTTGCTGGCGTTTAACATAGTCGTGTTGAGTGCCATAATCTCTGCTGCCAATTCAAATGTGTACTTTGGATCACGCTTCCTAGACGGCATGATTCAAGCCCACGGACCTCACTCAAAATTGCGCTTTTTGACACGGAAAAATCACATAGACGTACCTGTGGCTGCTGTTCTTGCCACTTCAAGCTTTGGTCTCTTTGCACTCTTGCTGACTGTGCGATCCTTCGTAGTTTTTTTCAATTTTTTGGTGACTTGCTGTGCTCTGGCAGGAATGCTCATGTGGCTTCTTCTTTGTGCATCACACATTCGTTTTTCAAGAGCTCTTAAAGCCCAGGGAAGATCGAGAAAATCTTTAGTTTACTGCTCTAAATGGAGACTAGAATACTGGGCCTGGTTTGCGGCAATCAACTTGGCTGTTGTGTTGTTGATGAGCGGCTTGACAGTTTATTGGGATTTCTCCTGGACGGCTTTGATTGGGTCGTATATGACGCCGCTAGCTTTCATCATACTCTGGGGTTTCTGTGGGGGTCTCAAAGAACAAAGAGAGAGGCCTATGGACATCGACTTGAGTCAGGGACTTTTCAATTGTACAAGGCCATGTAACTAAAAGAATATGGACACGTGGTTTGAAAACTGAATTCAGAGTCAAACAAAAACACAATGTTTGTTGCAACGTCATGTATCACAATTGATTTTACAAGATGATAGTCGAAAACTCCAATGGGAAATGATTGTGCACATGAACATTCTTACAAATCTGGCAATCTGATCAGTTTCTTTGATTTCCCTGGGTCAAAACTTAATATCTTGTAAATGCTATGTGTTTGAGAGAATAAATTGGAGTTCATTCATCACATTAGTTCCGCCCTTTGCTAAATTTAGGGAAACCCGTAAGGTGTGAAGAGCATTGAAAGATGACTTTATTGTGCCTCGTAAGAGAAGCAAATATGATTTTCTTCATTCCTCACGTAGCAGGCTTGCACCTGAACGATTGACAGGTAACTGGGAAAAATGCAAGATTAAATCGTTCATTCATGGCTTTGAAAGAATGCTAAGTGCAGAATTAACAGCTTGACAAACCACAGGGATGTACACTATCTCAGTCGAGGGCACAGAATTATAGACGAGAATCTGGAAGAAGCGAAAACACTCAGAACTATCAAGAAATGAGAACTCTAATACACAAAGAGATTTGTTTGTTCCAGGAACCGAAGATTTACCAAGAATCTGGGTGATCAGAGTTACCGATATCGAGACAAAAATTTCGAAATGCTCCACGACATGACACATTGGCTACGGACTACGATGTCTGCTGTAATGATTCAAGGAGATATTCATGATGATGCAAGTGGAAATTTTTCTTGTCGTGGTTATGAAGAACTGGCATGTTGAGGGGCTACTTGATCGCTTTAAATCACTGCGTTTCGCACCTGATTCCTCTTGTCCTCTTCACAGAGCATCGTATTATCAAACTATTCATCTTTATCATCAGCTTCAGCATCATAGTTTTAGACCTTCATTTTTTGGACAATGTTGCGCCCTTCTTGGCCGAAACCTGTGTTTTCAATTTTCACGCCGTACTTCGGGCCTAAACAGGGGATAGTCAGACCTCACTACGCCGCATCCTACAAAAACCACGGAGTTCCGCCTGCAACGGCCTAGAAAAAAGTGAAGCCACGAAGGGAAACGGCTTAACATAGTAATTCATGAAACCCATATTTAATGCAACTCAAGTTACATTGACTAAACTAATTATTTTGGGCGGAGATCTATACCCGAGCCCTGACATGGTTATGATCCCGCCACATCTGAGATTTGTAATTGGTTGTTTTCTCCATTCAGAGGTGGCTCGGCGTAAGCGCAGCGCGACCTCTTGCAGGACGAAGGGGAATGTTGATTTGGAACTAAGAAGCGAAGAGTTAGATTTCCTTTACATGTGCAGAGGGAAAGAAAATAAAAAAAGACAATAAACTCAGTCGCTTATCAAGCTGAAGTTAATTACCAAGACTCTCGCGAATTTCAAAAACTCTTTAAAATTTAATGCGTTTAGCTTGAGAGACCCTTCTCTTTCAATGTCAACTATCGAGCCCTCCTTGTAGGCAAATTGCAATGCATGTCCATAAAACCTAGAGTGACACACCCTTCGATGTTTGCCCCACAGTCGCCAAGATCGAGAATGAAACAAAAATCCATACTTTCAAAAATTGCCCGCCCACGTTTTGTTCCTTTTCTCTTTCGATAGCAATTTCGGCCAGGGCCCATGACAATCCCAGGGCCTCGTTCTTTAATTAATTAATAAGTGCGCGCCACTTGCGAGACTGCCAGTTCTTGCCAGGCGACCTCCGCTTTTTTTCGCCCGTTTCTCAAACCGCGCTCTAACCGAAGCGCCCTCAAGACCGGCAACTCAAAGCACCAAAAACCAGATTTTTTTTTAGATCAGACATTTTGGCGCCACAAACCCACAAGAAGCAAGTTACTGGAATCCGTTTCTTCCATTGCGAATCCGTGTATTCATTCTCATTGTTTCGGAATCTCGATTGGATCTTATCAAAGAGAAGTATTCCATTAGTCAATCCACTCTGGCTCCCTTTTGAATATTGGCTTTTGACCAGAAAATCTTATCTGTTCCTGTTTGTTTCTACTTGCTGACTCTTGTTTGCTAATATTCATTTGCTAATATCTTCTTGCTGGACCCCACTTGTGTGTTTTTACGTATATTATCCCATTTTCCCCATTTAGAAATTACCCGCTGACCCTTATTTTTGCAAACCCACGCTGCACAAATTAGCCGCCGACATCATCCCTAACACTTCATAATGAGTTTTCTACGCCGCGACAAATCCAAATCCCATTTGTCTCTCAAGGACATGGCTGCAGGTCAGCACTTCTCGCTTAGTCACGCTAGTGCCATGGCAGATAAACTCCGAGGCCGCTCGACCGGATCGACGGGCAGCGCCTCAAATGACCCCCCTGTCATTACTCCTTCGGCGGCTGCAGACTCGAGAAAAGCAGGGACTCAAAACCCGGATACCCCTAGACGAGCTTTGAGTACGAGTGCCGAGCGTTTGGAGCGCCGACAGCCTAAAAGGTCGCCGGCGTCAGTTGGTGCTGTGCCAGCGATGACGCCTCTCACAAGATTGAGCTCCGTGAGAGACCTTAGTGGCTCTGGTGGCCCTGGCGGCCCTGGAGGCCCCGACGAGTTAAGCAGTGAGCCAAACACACGATCTGCAGACAACACAGAAAGCCCCGTGCTTTCATTCCAGTTTCAGAGTGCTGCAAAGCGACAACCGCTTTTCCGTTCGCAGTCATCACAAGCGCTGTTGGACCAGAGCTCTTCTACTCCGCTCCAGCCCCCTGCACGGACTGCTTCCCCAGCTGCGGTGTCTCCGAGCACTCACGAGTTCTCTGATTGTCACGCGAGGCCACCCATCGAGGGCTACTCGCCCAGACTGTCGTATGCCATACTCTCCCCACTCAACGATCATGATCAGATTGACGACCACGTACCCGTGGTCAAAGATGACTACAGAGGCTTTCACAAGAACAAGGGTCTTCGCTCGAACGTCCCACCCTTATCGCAGCCCATCAAGCCGCGGTTCAGAAAGAAGGGCAATGCCTTACTAGGAAAGCTCATACATTCAAACCGAAAGGATAGCGACACCCTGGTGAATTCCGCGCCGCCAAACGATGTGCTGTCTCAACAAAGTATGCTGGCATCCACGTCTCAAAATGGCAATCTGTTCAGCGGCCCATCTCAGTCCGCCTCCAATCGAAAGAGTGTGAGTTCAATCGGCTCGTCAAAGCATAAGTTTCGCCTTCCTTCAATATCGCTGCATCATCGAGATAGCATAGTGGCGGAGCAGCCCAGACACCACTCTGTGCTGGAAGAAAGTCGCCATTCAGGCAAACTGTCTGGTCCACCGTCGAAACAAAGCTCGGTATCAGGCGTCGCAGGAAGCCCTTCCAAAATGTTCGATTTGGATTTGAACTTTGATGAGATGCAAACTATAATCAAGAAGCCACAAACCGAAGGACTCACTTCAAAAATCGAAAGCACGAGCAAAGATCAAAAGTCGGGAGAGCAGTCGATTACCAAAGAAAAAGCCACGGAAGACCATTTCAAGAACTCGAGCTGGAAAGCCCCAGATTCGTGGGATGTTACTGCGTTGGGCTTTTACTCGAATACAGCTTCGGCGCCGGTTTCTGAACTGGATGAGTCTGATACAGATAGTCCGCTCAGATCTGCGAAGGGCCTCAAATATGACAAGGGAGCTTCTCTGGATCATTCATCATTGGTGTCTTCGACAAGTCATACTGTGGCCGAAAAAGATCAAGGCATCCTTTCACTCTCAAGTACGAAGAAACACAAAAAAAAAGTGGAGCAACTTCCTCTTTTCCCTTCGAAATCGCTTCCTATTTTATATGGAGCCATTGCAAATCGGGTCCTTGAGAATACTGAAAAGTCCGGAAACCATATTATACGGGTCTTCAAAGATGACAACACATTTACCACCATTTTATGTGCTTTGGGGACATCAGCGGCAGAACTTCTCGTAATGATTCAAAAGAAATTTTTTCTCGAGAGTATTTCCAACTTCCAGCTTTCATTATACGTGGGTAATAATGTCAAGCTTTTGGAACCCTTTGAGAAACCTCTCAAAATTCAAAAAGGGCTCTTGACCTTGAGTGGATATGAGGAAAAAGACAATTTAAATCTAATTGGGAGGGAAGATTTATCCTCCATATGCAAAGTAGTTGTCGAAAATATGGCGCTTCGTAATCTTACGCATGACGAAGAGACGTCTCTCTCTAAGGACTACATCAACGTTGACATTTCCAGTCATAACTTGAAAACCATACCCATAAAGTTTCATCAACATACTTACGAGATCGAAAAGCTCAATGTGTCAGATAACCCCGCCATTTACATTCCTTTGGATTTTATTCAAACATGTTCGAACTTGAACAACATCAAATTTTCGAGAAATGGGTGTTCGAAATTCCCTTTGAATTTTCTAGAGGCAACAGGTTTGACTGGTTTGCTGATGGAGTGCAATTTTTTGGACGAGATTCCAGCACGCATCAGTCATTTGAGACAATTGGAGTCGTTTAAGCTTAACTCTAATCAGTTATATTATTTGCCAAAAAGTTTCGGTAAACTTTCCCATTTGGTTACGCTCAACTTATCATCGAATTATTTTCAGCAATTTCCCGATTGTATCACCGAGCTCATCAACCTACAAGATTTGGATTTGTCCTACAACGATTTGGCAAATATCCCAGAAACGATTGGAAGGCTAACAAAATTGGTGAAGCTCAATTTGAGCACAAATAAATTAAGCAAAGCTTTGCCGCAAGCAATGTCCAAATTGACTAACTTGAAAAGACTAGACATTCGGTACAACAAGATATCTAACATTGACGTTCTTGGTGATTTGCCCAATCTCGAGGTTATGTACGCATCCAAAAATTACATTTCCAGCTTTAATGACAGAATGGAGAGATTGAGACTTCTACATTTTGACCGGAATCCTATCACCTCTTTGGAGTTTGAGGCCGTCATGCAAATGCTCACTGTGCTAGATTTGTCCAAGGCGAAAATTACCGCCTTACCAGCGGAGTTTGTCAGTAAAATACCGCACGTCGAAAAATTAGTGTTGGATAAGAACTATTTGGTGAACTTACCTGACGAAATGGGAAATTTACCAAAACTTACCCATTTGTCTCTTTATGGGAACAACATTCAAAATATTCCGGCATCAATTGGACAGCTTTATTCTTTGCAATATTTGGATTTACACTCGAATAACATTGATGCCATTCCATCAGAAATATGGACTATGCGCAATTTGTCATACCTCAACGTGTCTTCAAACATTCTATCAGTCTTTCCGAAGCCTCTGTTCGATGTATCGAAAAAGATGTCATCTGTTGCTCTTCACAATTCAAAGGAAGCCTTGGGCTCCGATGTTATATCTCTCTCGGACAGTTTAAAAAATTTGCAAATTGCGGACAATAATTTGAACGAAGACGCGTTCGAATCAATTGCTCTTTTGACAAATTTACGGGTTTTGAATGTAGCTTACAATGACCTCTCAGATATTCCTGAAGGTGCGCTCGCGAGACTCACGCGCTTGAACGAACTTTATCTTTCCGGGAATGGCTTAACGAAACTTCCAGCTGAGGATTTCGAACATTTATCAGAACTTACTCGTTTGTTTGTGAATGGCAACAAATTACAAACCTTACCATCCGAATTGAGTAAATGTCAAAACTTGTCGGACTTGGATGTTGGATCAAACACTCTTAGATACAATGTGTCAAATTGGCCATATGATTGGAACTGGTCATACAATAAACGATTGAAATATCTCAATTTTTCAGGCAATCGCAGATTCGAGATAAAGCAGAGTCATATTGTGAACGAAGAGACAAATGAACCACTCGACAGTCTTCTAGTTCTCGAAAATCTCAAGGTGATAGGCTTGATGGACGTGACTCTCACGACACCGAGAGTTCCGGATCAAGGGGTTGATGTCCGTCTCAGGACATCCTCCTCGGAACTTGATGACGTCGGCTATGGCGTTTCGGATGCAATGGGCAACGCAGAAGCTGTTGCTTTCAGGGATTCATTCATACAAAAGTTCAGAGGCAACGAGAATGAAGTTCTTGTATTTTCATGCGATGGTATTGGTCACTCGGCTCATGGCCGCGGCCATTTGATTTCGTATTTGACTAAACAATTGTTCATACCCACTTTTACGACCGAGTTGGCCAAGATTCAATCCGATGAGGAGATTCCCACCGCTATGAGACGCGCATGCCTCAACCTAAACAAGGAGGTCAACTCAGTTTTCGCCAGCAAAAAATTCGATGCTTTCACCCCTTCAGTCAAATACCCCGAACTCAATGATTTGAGTCTCCTTGAAGATGCATCGAAAGGCTGCTGTTTGTCCATATTGTACATCAAGGATGGCATCGTTTACTCTGGGAATGTCGGTGATATGGAGATAGTATTATCGAAAAGCAATGCCGACTATACTATGCTTTCGACGAAGCATGAACCCACTCTGCGTAAGGAGTTCGAGCGTATAAGAGCCTCGGGTGGATACGTGTTTGGTGATGGTGCTCTTGATGGAGAATTGAGAGTATCACGCGGTATCGGATTTTACAACTATGTTCCACATACGCACAGCGGTCCTAGCGTCTCGGTATACAATCCTGCAGGGGCTGATGTACTCATCATCATGGCTTCGAAAATTCTTTGGGACTACGTGACATATGATCTCGCTGTCGATCTTGCCAGACAAGAAAAAGATGACCCCATGAGAGCAGCTGAGAAGTTAAGAGATCACGCCTTGTGTTATGGCGCAACTGACAAGATCTCAGTAACAGTCATTTCTCTAGGCGATCAAAAGAAGAAGAGGCAAAAGTTGGCTTCATCGTACATGAATCTTGGTAGAGAGATTGAGATTTATACCGGTAAGAAACGCCGGGATCGTGGTGCTCAAGCAGGTGATACTGCTTTGAGGCGTTTGAACGATGAAATCGAGCCTCCTGTTGGAAAGCTAGCTTTGGTGTTCACTGATATCAAAAACTCAACATTGCTCTGGGACACATATCCTGTTGCGATGAGATCAGCCATCAAATTACATAATACAATGATGCGCCGTCAGTTAAGGATTGTCGGTGGTTATGAAGTGAAAACGGAAGGTGACTCCTTCATGGTCTCTTTCCCAACTCCTACCTCGGCGCTTCTCTGGTGCTTTAGTGTCCAGAATCAACTTCTTAGCGAGGACTGGCCGAATGAGATTTTAGAGACCAACGAGGGATGTGAGGTCACCGACTCCGCTGGCAACCTCATATTTAGGGGGTTGTCAGTGAGAATGGGTATTCATTGGGGCGCACCTGTTTGCGAGCTTGACATGGTAACTCGCAGAATGGATTATTTTGGACCTATGGTCAATCGAGCTTCTCGGATTGAGTCAAGTGCTGACGGAGGACAGATCGCTGTCAGTTCAGACTTTTTGCGCGAGATGGAGCAATTATATTTCTTCCACGATCAAATCGAGTCCGGGGCCTTGACGTTAGAAACAGCGTACGGCGGTAATGTGGGTGCGGGAGAAATCATTGAAAAGGAAATCAATGCAATTGAGGAATTAGGCTATGAGTACATTGAACTTGGTGAGCGAAAGTTGAAGGGCTTGGAGATCCCAGAAAAGATCGTCCTTGCTTTCACGAAAAACCTTGTGAAGCGATTCGAGATATTTCAAAAGCGTATGTCACAAGACATTCAGACCACCGGGCGGATTCTTGGAACTTTGCCCGTCGATTCTGTGTTGTTCTTGCGCTCGCTTTCTTTGAGGTTAGAGCATATGTGTTCTGTCATGAACCTGGGATACAATGGCGCAGATGAGAAATTCGGAAAAGCCTCTGCTGATCTATACTTGAACAACATTAAGAATAATCGCGAGGAATCAGATGTTGTTGCCCTCTTGAATCACCTAGTGACCAGAGTCGAACATTGCGTTGCAGCATTCGAGTTACGGCAATCGTATCAGCAAATGCGTGGGATTGAAGGACCGCTTAATTTTACAGAAAACGTCGCCTTGTGGACGATGGTTGATGAGATTAAGAGGGTCATGGCTGAAGCGACAGGGTCCAAGTCTCTTGACCGGATTCTGGAGATAGCATGAAGCAAATCCAACTGAGGGCGAGAAGCGGATGACAACAATGAAGCTACTTTTCACACTCACAGGTGGTGACGAGCCTAAAATTAAGCCAGTGCGGTTTGAAGCGCCATACAGAGACAATTTAGAATACAGACAATCCGAATACTTCATGTTGATACTCTTCATGCTGAGGAAATTCGAGGAGACATTTCGAAACTAAATTCCAAAGATGAACACCTCGTGGGAAATCTCTCGTCCTGCGACATAAATACAATTGGTAGACCCTTTGACATACCATATTTAGCATGAACAAGTGAAGCGGCCCTTAAAGACATCTCGCGACAATCGCAGTCTCTGCGGCCTGCGCCCAGCAAAAACTCGTAAATTAGCCGGTCGAGCCGTGCGTCACGTGACGCACCACACAGGGCATGAAGTGAGCTTTCTATAAATCAAACGGTTCAGAATCGACAGCATTTTGCACTTCACTCCATTCGTATATACGGAGATGTCTTTAAGAGGACTGCTGGATCACAATTCCTCACATTCTCATGCGAAGACTTTGGGCAACCCGCCCGCAATCGGGCTTCGAATTCTGCATCCGACGCTTCCTTGGATTCGAGAGGCTAGATTTGGAAATACTTTAGGAATCCGGTCAAAAGCCATGGACCGGCTAGCGGCAGCAGGACCCCTGCTAGGGCCCGCGGATCTAGTACATTGGGGCCGGCATTATGGAGAAAAGTCCACCAAGTTTACCCAGAACGCGTTCGATGTGAACCAGGGCACTTTGCACTCAAAAGAAGAGGACGGATACGTGGGGTTTTTCCATTTTGTGAATGGTCTCGACTACTCGCGCGGATCGGATGCAATCACGGAGTATCTTACCGAGGCAATTGGTCTTGTGGCGACGGAAAAGGGATATTTTTGGCGGTCTACAGTAGACGTTGCCCAACTCGGCACATACCATGATAAACAAATGGTGGTCACGCTCTGCTCATACAATTTCTTTTCCCGCGCTGAGCTCCGGGCCCGGATCCTTGTTTCTGTGCCCAAATCTCGGAAATCGCCCGTGGACGTGGATGCTCTGTACACGATATACTCGCATCTTCTGAAAAAACTGCGTTTCTACACGGGAAATTCGGTTCTGGAAGTCGAGCTTTCTTTCTGGCACGAGTTGGCGGCGCTGGCGGTCACGCGGCTTGTGCTAGCCACCGACGACGCCAGCCACCAGCTTTGTGGCACAGTAAATATGCCGGATCAGGCTGACTCCCAGGGTCAACTCAGGGCCTCCATATCTCGGCTTGTAAGGCTACTTCACAAGGCCCACTTATCGGGAACTCGACCGCGGTTCGGCCCATCGTCCACGTGTGGCGCCGACTTTGTGAAAACGGCAAAATACAGAAACTATGCTGTGGATGCGCTCGTGCGGCTCGTGGCGCTCGATTCTACGGGGAAAACCTGTGAGTGGGCGATTCTCGAGATCAGAAACGTGCACGGGCGCCAGTACGACTTTGTGGTATGCAGACTCCTCAAATCAGACGTGAGCAAAAACAACGACCTGAGATTTTTGGCGCTCGTCAATGAGAACCTCACTGCCCCTGGCGGCAAGCAGCTGTGCCAGAGTGCATTGCTCCTTCTTGAGCAGGCGCGGTTTCTCTTGGCGAGAAAAAGCTACGGGCTAGCTTCCGAAATAGCCGCCGATGCCGTGCTGCTTTTGCCCCTTGATTTTGACGCCTGGCACGCTTTGGCCCTTTGCTACGTCATGAATGGAGAATACGCACGGGCGCTAGAAACCGTGAACTCGTTGCCGGTGGCCTTTTCTTTAGACAATTTCACGGACCTGGTCGCCGTCGACGGGGTTTTCGATAGCTTTGCGGCCACATATATCGAGCGAGCGGCACAGAACAAGGCGGTCGATTTGCGCACGTTTGAGGCGTTTTTCCCAGCGCCCACAGCCAAGGACAATCCGAAAACTGAACAGGCATCCATGGCCACGATCTGGCACGAGCAATTCTACCACCAACAACACTCGCGGCACCCGGTTTCAGGCCCCTTTTACAAATCGCCTCTTTCGTTTGCCCCAAACCTAGAACTAGCCGCCGTCGATCCAAGGATCATACGCTTGGCCGGGCCTGGCGCCACCAAGTTGGCGCTTGCTGCACAGTCTGCAGGGAACCCGTGGGCGTCTATTTTGGACTTCGACCTAAAGTCCACATGGGGCCGCACGTACGATTTGATCACGTTGATGGTGACGCTCGTGGGCTGGGACCAGCTCGTGCACATCAAAAACCTGACTTTCCGGGCAGCGCCTGCGGCCGAAAACGAGGAGTTTGTCGTTGACAGGGCGCAACTAGCCGCTTCTGACGTGAAACAGTGGCTCCAGCTGTTGTTTCTCGTGGTGTTTGAGGATCTCAGGGCCATGGTCCAGATGTCAAGCGTCGACCAGGACAGAAGCGCGCTTTCCTGGAGCATGCTCGGATTCGTCGGGTGGGCATGCAAGTTCAATCTCAAAGATAACCTCTCGGCATTCCATACCAGCATGGTTGGTCTGTCTGCAGACGCGGGGTTCGACTATTTTGGCACGGTGAAGATGCTTGAGATCTACAACGAGTTTGTGCTTAGCGATGTATGTGCCTCGACAATCGACCCGCTCTCCAGTGTCTACGATGGCCGCAACTACACCAACAAACTCATAGTGAGAAACGCGTCTCCTGATATGTATCAGGAGTTCATCAAGCAATTACAAAACGGGCACTTCTCATTGGACAAGATCTTGCTTTGCTTGGCAAAGCTCGTGAGCTGGAACGTGCGTTGGTACAACTACATGCCTAGCTCGTTGGTTACCGAAACCTTGATTAAACTATGTGCCGAGCATGACTCGCTTGTGGTACGTTCCAGGCTTCAGATTCTCATGAAGTCCCTTGTCAAGAAGACAGTGAAGCCTTCTGCCACATACACGCTTCGAGCGATGTTTGCGGCGCCTCTGGACACTCAAGGAGCACCCCATGAGTTCGTGGAGGGCGATACAATCATGGAATACATGGCTCTGCTCATCTCGTGGATCGAACTGCTTGGAGATTCGTGAATGGGTGGGTTTTCGAATACATCGAATCCGTCTATTGGCTCTTCTTCTGTGTGGACACACGCGCCGAACCAAGCACCTTCTTTCTCTGCTTGATCATGTATGTGTACAAGTTGAACAAGCCGGGCGGGTAAGTGAAAAGAATGGCCACAAGAAGCCATTTGTACCATGCGCCAACCACGGCCTGGGCCTGGCCAAGACTCATATATATCATGGACATTTCCGACGCCACGCCCGTGGGGTACAAGACGTAAAAGAGAGAATATCTCAACCACGTGAGCCAGTAAGGCACGGTCTTCGCGTCCTTCAAATTGGCGGCATAGTATGAGTATCTGACAATCTCGGTAATGGACCAAGAGAGCGTCAATGTCACATACACCCAGTGGTAGTTTGCTGGAGACTCAGGAAGAAGTTGCATGATGCCAAGAACAATCAAAAGACGCGACAATACCTGGGAAACCGTGGTGAAAACAGGCAGTTTGACCACTCCGGTCACGGAGTTCACAATCTCCACAACGGCGCAGGACTGAATCACCGTGAGAATCAAGCTGGACTTGTCGAAGAGATGTGGCTGACCCAATAAGGCACCCAAAAAAATGGTGTTGAAAAAGACAATTGACCATAATGAAGACGAAACCGAGTTATACGCAACTAGCCATTTTTTTGGATGCGCAGCAGGAGCAGCAGGAGTATTGGACGCGGCGGATTGAGGCATTGGGAGATTATTTCAATCGCTCTCTATGTGTCAGTTCTAATAAATAGGATATTGGTGATTGAAAGACTTAGGGTGGGGCAATTGATGATCGTGTGGCCTCAATGGTATATTGTCTTGCTCGAGATCCGAGGGTGTTTTCAAAAGTTGGGCCGAGACATTGCGCGCGACATTGCGCGTGAGACCGGCAAGGTATGAACTTCAAGCGGTGCAATTAATCCGAGTGAGGACGCGGAGATAAACCAGATTGAGGTAATCGAGATTGCAACGTTCCGATCTCAGAACAATAATTTATGAGTGAAAGATATTCTGTTTCTACAAAACTTTATACTTTACTTCGTCAGGCGAAGACAGTTGGGACCTGCTGATTGAGAAAACTTTTAGGGTCCTCATCATACCTGATTGAATAGCTATGAAAAGGCTTTACAGCTATTGTTGACTTCCAACATCTGACAATTACTCACAGGTGGATTTAAAAGGGCATTGAATTGAAGTGTGCTATGAGACGCGAAATATGAGGCGCTCGCAATTACACACTGCTAAACTGTGGCACAAGCCATATAAATGGGATGTAGCTGTTCAAGACTCTGAGGCTTTTCTCTGCTCTGCGAGATTGAAGTTTGAATCGAGTCTTCGACAAGAATGAAGGGCTTTTCAATAACAGAAACTGTTCGTTCCAAGTCCTAGCAAAACTCTCAAGACGGTAAACTTCTTGGGCAAATCCTTGTCTTTCGAGATCGGGGAACCCACGGGAGTCATAAAGCGCTAAAATCTTAAGGTTGAGTTTCGTTATTCCGCCGATCAAACGCTGTTCGGGGAAATCATGGTCGCTTATTTCTCTTAAGCTTGCGTCTGTATCTGCCATGACCTCAATTATTCGCTCTGCAAAACTGAGTTTATTTGCAAAGTCTTCGTCTATTTTGATCCCTTGAACTAGCTGAAAAATAAGGCGAAGAATTTCTCCAAACTCGTCGACATTGGCTTTTAAATCACCTGGTCCAAATTGAGTTGTTACGATGAATGAATGTAAGCGGCGCGCAAGTGACAGCAATTGGCATTTCGACTCTTCGAGTAGCTCGTGCTCTGATGCTCCTTCCCAGAATAGCAAGAAGTTTTGTTCTAAATCTCTTTGGTTGGGAACTATATCGGCACTCAAGCGAGATGGTATGTCAGTGTTGTTGACAAGGCCTGGGTGTACTTTCTCATCTCGAAACGAGTCACACAAAGATGCCACAGAAAATATCAAAAGAGTCAAAAACATCAGGGAGTGGTAATGATGCAATTGGCGAGGAGTCCTGAGCTATATTCTGGGTTCCGGAAGAAGAAAAAAAGTAAAGGTCCGAAAGGTGGATCATGCTCAGATCGTGTTCATCTGCTCCCTCGACAAATTTGAGCATACTGATTAGGCCGCACGTACCATTCAATGATTGGATCTGGGCTTAGCACTCACAAGAACAATTGAGATTCAAGGCTGTGGGAATTAGAATAGCCATAGGGAACAAATATACAGGCCACGTTTATCTTAATGGGGACATTCTTTCAAGCATGAAAACTGTCTCGACCCATGAGGAGTGATTCTGTCAATGAACTATTTTTCTTCTTCTTTTTTTTTTTCGGAATATCGCTTCAAAGCTCAGCTATTCATTGCACGAATCTCGAGAGAATGTTCTCACTTGTCACCTTATCTCACCGAAAGTTCCTATTCTCATTGCATTCTGCTCCAACCAGATTCTTTCTGATCAATATGGCGCTGAGTTGCACATTCAAATATACTGCATTTGAAGCCGCTAATTGCGGCAGTGAAATCGAAGCAGGCTGAGCAAAGGAACAGCCAGTTGTGGCCACTGCAACGGCTTCAGTTTGACTTGGATTTGAGATACTTCTTTCTTTGTTTCCACATGTACAGGTACAAAAACACAAACCCAGGAATATACAAAAGCATGCCAAAGGCCAAGAAACAATAGTAGCCGCCTGAAACGTGGCTCAATGTCTTGTACACCACGACCGGCTCACTGAAAAGCCCAAGAGGATACAAGAGAATGAATGAAGAGTATCTGAGCCAGAGCAAGGCACCCGGGACTGGCCCGTTGAGTTTTGCAGCATAGAATCCGTACCTGATTATCTCAGTTATGGACCAGGCAAGGATAAGTACAGAATAGGCGAAGCTGAAATTCCCCTCTGACTCCGGCACGTGATAAGAGATCCCAAGCGTGATCACCAAGCGAGCAAAAAACTGTAAAAGGAGCAGCGGGAGCGGAGAAGGAACTAGACCGGTCACCGCATGAAGAATCTCAAATACAGCATTGGCAGTTTGCACCTCGGTCAACAATTTGTGGGGGAAATCAGAGAACTGTCTAGTGTTGTAAAGCTGGCCGGGAAACCGGTCATAAATGTCCTTGAAAAGGATTGCTGTCCATGCAATCGCTGAAAGAATGTTATAGCTTTTGAGATATGCCGTTTTCATTGGAGAGCTAAGGGGCTGGTGGTGGGAAGTAGTGGGTGGAAGAACGTGAAAATCGACCCCAGGTTGTAGAGCAGGCTGCCATGTTCGAGTCACGTGACTAGGCCAGGTCGACCGATCCTGCTGTTTTCAATAAACTTATAAGATGAACGAGTCGGGAGAATCTTGTTCACTGCCATTGAAAGCTGCTTCTAGACTCAGTAATAAATCTCCAAACATCAATCGCGTTCAGATTTCTAAAATACTTCCAAATAAAGGAATAATGTCATCATTACATTGACTCTACTTTTCTCTTCTTAGGGTCTCTTGCTTATCAAAATAACCAAAATTACTGGCTCAATATCTGGTCGATCCTTGCTTGAAAATGCTTCAAATTTGTTTCAGGTGTGTTCGACTTCGCTCTACTTACGTGTGCTTTTCGTCAGTATATAATGGCTTTGTCTTACTAATTTTCGTGTTCTCATAAATACTCGTATTTTCCCATCCTACCTATGCCGGGCTCAAATGCTCGCTGCCCTCAGTCTGGCGGTATTTAGCCAAAATCGTGTCCAAGCCTTCTTCGTCACACGCAATGAGGTTTTGGTCCCAATCCACAAGCAAAGGAGCCTTGAAGACAAGCGAGGGGTCAAACTCGGGTTCTTTTTGGTTCACAAGCTCGGTGTACGCCTCATGGATCTTCTCGTACTCGTTCTGCGAGAAAACACGGAAGCCTCTCTCGTTGTTCATGCCCAATGCCTTGAATGTGACACATGCGTCCTCAGACTTTGTCAATTTGTCATTCAAAAGCGGGAAAACGGCCTTCAACACGTTTTTGCTGTCCTCAGAATGCACGCACTGAGAGTGGATCGCTTTAAACTGGTCGTATGTTGGCATGGTCTTTGCCATCAAGTCGATTTGAAACAAGTTTTTCTCCTCGTTCAATTTGAAGTACGCTCTTTCTAAATTAGCGTATACGCGAGCCAGGGTGGGGACTCTGGCGTTGTGGAAAATGCTGATAGTTGCTGGAGTGCTCTGCAAAGATCTGAAAAAAGACATTGTTGATATTAAGAGATCTGCCGCTGATAAATTAAGATTGAGTTTGGTATTGTTTTCGAACAGGCCCAAAGCGTTAACAAAGTTAATTGATTTAAATGTTATTGGTTATATTGCTCACTAATGATTAGGCTAGGCAATTGAATTGAAGTTTTGTGATTGGGAAGGAAATTAATAAATAGTAGGGCAGGAAGCAAGGGGGGGGGGGTAGGGGTGGCCTGATATATATATGATATTTTTGTGGACTTCAAACCCCGGATTGCGACTCCCTCGGCTCGGCAGGAAGGATGATTCAAATGTCGTGACAGGCGCGACATAATCTCATCTCCGATCACCCGCACGTGTTAGTCTCGTACTTACCCCGGGGCCTTAGAAAGAAGGAGGTTGATAAATACCTTACTTCGTGAACAATGCTTTATGCAGCGACATTGAAAAAAATGAATCAGAAAAAACGCTGACTTCTTGTAACGTCTAAACTCCTTCTAAACTAAAAAAGGATGTGTGTTTAATTAATCACTGTATTTCATTTCAAGCTCCTTTTAACTTTATTACCCCGGAGAGCCAAGGCAACCGGAACTAACGGGTGCGCATTTGACGAGCGCCCCGGACTCAAAACTGCGACATTTTGTGCAAGGATGTCTCGGAGTTTCACTTCCTTTGCGCGCGGCATCTCCGATTTGCCTTCCACGCGGAGCCGTGCATCACGCTGCACTTAGCTGCAATGCCTTTCATTGTGCGCTGCAGTTTTTCCGTGCTCAAAAAGCCCGTTCTTCTGTTCCTTACTAACACAAACGAGCTTTACAGGAAGCGGAAAAAAAAGAAGAAATACTGAAGAAAAAAATACAAAGATTGAAGAAAAGTATCAGACGCTAGATTGTTCAGATCGTGAGAACAGCCTTTTGCCAAGTCTCCCTTTGAGCGCTCCTAATTGAAATGCGTGCGCTTGATGGCTTAGTGCAGTGCACACGTCACCTTTAGTAGCTAACCAATGATGAACAATTCTAACACTCGTTCATCGTCAGTCAATCAATTAAGTTTCACTTTTCCAATCAATTGCTTAGCGACAAGTATTTTCGTGACATGAAGAATTTAGATTTTTTTGATGAGCTTGTAGAGATCTAGAGGCACAACATCTGTTTACAGCGTTGAGTGCTTGGAGAGTGCCTGGTGAAGAACCCCTTCTTTCAAAATTGCCTTTGTGTCTTTGATTTTTTTGTGTCCTTGATTTCTTTGTGTCTTTTGGTTTTGGCTCTACTATATGGCGCGAGGTGAGAGGCCAAAGCTTCATTAAACTATTCCCCATGCAATCTGGGTGGAGTATCATCAACCGAGCCTGCCCATGTAATTCAAAGGTTTAGCGTGTGGCCACACACCCAAAAACGTTGACGAGATTTTAGATGTAACATGAGTTTTGATGAGCAAGCTTTTTCAAGCGAGCTGTGAGTCAACCAAATGCCAAGACGATGAGAAGATATGGGTTCCAATTCAACTAGCGGGGTCATGTATATATGAAAGTAAAGAAGTAGAAGAAACAAAAAGAGAGAAACGAAGAAAGGGACTAGAAGGAACTAGAAGACGAAAAAAAGAGACTAGGGGAAACAAAAGGATGAAAAGAGGAAACTAGAAAAACGACCATGATTAAAGCGATGCTGTAGGGAATCTGTCTGGAGTCCATTCGGTCCCGGTACGGCCTTTGAGAAGGCTATAGCTCCACACTTATTGCTGTGGCCATGATGAAGCTAAATTGCAGAAGCTTCTTTCGAAATGTGAGATTTGGCTGGTCCTTTCAGCTTGTCTCTTTTGTTTTGTTTTGCAGATATTTGAAATAAGATTGTGGAAAAATATGCTATTAATTTTACTGATTCAAGATCAATCCGAATCATAAAAATTTTAAATTATGTCGTCGGATTCTCAGGAATGCGAATGGAAAGTACATCTTGTCTTTGGGAGTCTATTATGGTGTGTCCATATAAGTAAACAAAAGCATCACGTCTATCTTTTTGACGTTGCTTTTAAACTCGAGGGCCAGAATCTCCCAAAAGACCATGTTCAAGTGTTTCGTTGTTGATGCACATCAGAAATTAGATGATCCACTTTTACGCAACAAGGCACACCTCTATGCGTTCTTTGAAAGTAAAGAGTAATCAAAATCAGAAACTTTCACATTCGCCTTCAGTATTTGTGAAGTCTATCATCCTAACCATAGTCGAAGCATAAGCATACCAAATGGATTAATCGGAGCATGTGTCCCAGCATTTCGTGCTAGAAAGTCAAGTGGCAGACATCACGATTGAACAGAAATGAAATTCAGACACGCAAAAAGAAAAAAGAGTGATATTACAGTCAGAATCAGAATCAGAATCAGAATCAGAATCAGAATCAGAATCAGAATCAGAATCAGAATCAGAATCAGAATCAGAATCAGAATCAGAATCAGAATCAGAATCAGAATCAGAATCAGAATCAGAATCACGGAGCCGTGGCATGTCACGCGCAATAGAGAAAGTCTTTCAGCCGAAATAGGACTATCAAGTATGTTGCCACATTGAGAACACAGGAGTCTATGTAACAAAGTCCTCACAGTCAAAAAAAGACATGAAGAATTGAGGAAATGAAGAAATGAAGAAACAAAGCTGAGAATTAATAGATATTTGCGAAATTCACCTTCCCAAACGCTCGCCATATTTATAATTGCATTGGCCTGGCCCGCCCACCAGGCCATACACCCGTACACCAGATGAGCACGCACGCTTGTGAGACCTGGCATTCAAAAAAACCGAACGAAAATTTTTCACTGTTTTTTCCACAACCTAGAAAAACTTCAAACACCAAAAAAATGTTCCCTAAATCCTGTTACAAGTGCGGCGAGGCCGGCCACATCGCTGACGACTGCCAGCAAACCGAGAGATTGTGCTACAACTGCCGCCAGTCCGGCCACGAGTCCTCCGCTTGCCCAGAGCCTAAGACCGCCGCTTCCAAGCAATGTTACTCTTGCGGAGAGACCGGCCACGTGCAGGGCGACTGTCCAAACAGTGCCCAGGGTGCCAAGTGTTACAACTGTGCCGAGTTTGGCCACATTTCCAGAGAGTGTCCCAAGAACGAGGCCGCCGCAGCCAAGGCGCCAGCTGCGTCTGGTTCTGCGCCTTCCAGAAGACCCAGAACCGGCGGAAACGCCGCCAAGGGCACCACGTGCTACAAGTGCGGAGGCCCCAACCACTTTGCCAAGGACTGCCAGGCCAGCTCCGTGAAATGCTACTCGTGTGGCAAGAACGGACACATTTCCAAGGACTGCGACCAGGCCTCGGACAAGTTTGCCAAAGCTTGCTACAACTGCGGCAAGACCGGCCACATTTCCAAGGACTGCGAGGTCGCCAACTAGAGGCCCGAGAGACGCGCCCAAGAGGGCGTGTGAGTGTTGGGTGGGGCCCCGGGGAGTCCCGGGACCTGGACTGCAACAGAATGGAAAAATATGAGGAGGTGTGTGGGTTTTTTTTCGAGTGAAGCTGGGAGGATGGAGAGGAGCGGGCGTGCGGAGCTCCTCTTTCTCTGTACATTATTCTTTAAACGCTGTAACGACCACGACTTTCTTCGCCTAAATATCATTGTTAGCAATAGCACCGTTGGATTTATGTGAACTTCTGGGGATGTAGGATTAGAGGTTAAGGGTGTAGGATAAGGGCAGGGGGTGCTGGAACTCGAGGAATGAGGGGGAAATGTGCTTTCTCTGTCAAAAATAAAAATAAAAAAAATATTAGAGGTTGACATTTCAAACGAAAGGGATTCGGGTGGATGGCGAGGGGGGAGGGTGCTGGTGTCTGGCCAGGGTGTTGTTTTCTTCTGTCATCCTGTCCTTATGTTTTGTAACCATTTGTTGATCTTTTGTGTCCTGTGTTCAGTCCAGAATTCTTAAACACCATTTGTATCGGCCGCAAGTCACAAGTCTCTGCGTTCCAGTGATTTTTCAGATCCTTCGTTCTTTATTCTTTGGTCGATTAACTGAAACCTCTGAAGACTTCAACAATATAGATAAGTTTTGGGAAGGTGCCGGGGTTTCGAGTACCGGAATTTCAAGTGCCAGGATTTCTTGATATCAGATAAACAGTTTGACTGAATATTCAGTGGTGATTTTTTAGATTGCAGATTCAGTGGAGGTTTGTTGGAAATTCAGTGGGGATTCATTGAAAACTGAATGATATATCATCGAATTTCATCGAGACCCATGGAAATTCATCGAGATCCATCGAAATCAGGCGAGATATTGCTTGTGGCCGCCACGGTCAAACAGGTCTCTTCATCTTTTAAATGTCAATCATATTGGAATGCTATTAGCCTGGAACTGGCTCGACTCGATCATATTGAGTTGACTTGGAATAAGTCAAAGAGCAGAAGAAACAAAAAAAGTGGATTTAAAAGAAGAAGAAGGAAAGTAGAAGAAGAAAAATAAGAACAGCCAAGAAGATAAATGTCCATGTAGGTTATCAGGAACCCGGCGCTCACAGAGGTTATGCACGATAGATAACTACTGTGGTTGCGATTGCGAAATCTCGGCGAGCCAATGAGGAAAAAAAAGAGAGAATGCGATTTCTGTGGATCGAACACAGGACCTTCAGATCTTCAGTCTGACGCTCTCCCAACTGAGCTAAAGCCGCTTTCTGGGATATTGGAAGTTTGCAACACAATATGTTAATGTAATTCAAAGCATGACAAACACTCAATAAGGCAAACTTTTTACATTTTTTAACTCGATTTATGGCTTAGCTCCTTCACCTTATTTGTTTTGCTGTTCTAATTATCTTTTAAGCTGCGATGTCGACTTGAGGCGACCCGTACGTTTTCTGGAGGCTGGTAAGAGGTTTTTATATAATTCGTTAAAGTTTTTGGGTCGCCTAAAAACGGCTTCCTGTAATGCATATTGTTTCTTTAAAAAAAAAAAAAATGTATCAGATGGATTGAACAAAAAGATATCCCCCCAAGCTCGACACTAGGTACTCTGGGAGCTGGCTAGAGCTTTTATATAATTTTGTTGGATTTGAAGTCCTTTAATCAGATGAATTACATTTAATAAGGTTTAAGTCCTTTGATCAGATCAAAAAAGATACCCCCTGGCTCGCTTTTGAAATAATGTCGGGGGATTAGAAAGACTTCATTTAGTTTTAGTTATTTTTTTTAGTTTGTTTGTTATTACCTACAAATAAAAGTGGCGAACGGTGCTCGACGTTTTCCCCTGGGGTATGCCTTTCAGATCCAAATTCTTGGGATAAAATGACATCATTTATCTCCTCTTACGAATCCTGTTAAAGGACTCAAGACGTGTGATACAATTAAAACAGTATTTCGATCAAATCGCAAATTATGATCCCCCAATCAGATGAATCAGACAAAAAAAAAAAACCGAATGTACCAAGTTATAATTCTCTCCACAAGATTTCAGGAAATAGGGCGCGACAAGCCACAGGCAGTTTTGGTAAGATCATATTAATTATACGTTTAGCCAATATTAATTGACCTTTTTATGATGTTCTTTTTTTTTTGATGCGCCTCTTTTAGACGATACGACTAGGAAAAAATCGCCGCATTCGAGATCTGTGACTTCTGTCTTCTCGTAGTTCTTGAAAGTGAGAAAATGAAGCCCTATAATATGATGAATCTTTAAAAAAAAAAGAATTGATTTACAAAAAAGAATTAGAATGCGGTTCAAGGTAGGCTGGTTCAGCCATGACCAGTAGACACAGTCGGAGGTGTTCCAAGGGTGCTACATGGACAGTGCTAGTGAGCTTTGTAGAGGTTGTTTTCACTTCTTCATCGTTTTGATATTATCATGGGAAATGTCTTATTATGAGATTTGTCTCACCATATGATTTGTCTTTGTATGACGTGTGTCTAATTATAAGAATTGTCTAAGTATGAAATTTGTCCTATTCAAAGTTTTGTCTTATCGCAAAGTTTGTGTTATTGTCATATTTTGACATACTATCGATCGTAAAAGATCGAAGTCCCAATCTTAGAGGCTCCAGAGTATAGTATGCAAAGCGCAAAAGTGAGGTGAATGCGTCTTGTTCAACTTCAAAAGGCTTGAGTCTTCCGCTTGAAAAGGCATATCTTCACACGCAAAATGAAACCTGTTTCATTGATAAAATAAAATTGCACTAATCCTTCGAGCATCTTGAGATCTCCAGCCAAACAGAATTTGGTCTTTGCTTAACTATCTCGATATGCCGAGGGAAAACGCCAACAAAATGGTGAAGACACCCTCCGGTTAGTTCTGAGTCCATCGATAGGGACCTCAAATTGTATAACGATGTCGAAAATTCAAGGCCTAGCCGATAACCCGGAAGTATTCGTCGGAAAAAGAATTTATGTGGCTTGATAGAGATACTTTTGGACTATGTGCATCAAATCTCAAATTCACATCGTCTGAGCTTCTCTTCCTCAAATGGCTCAGGTCTTTTTGAAACTTGTCTGTGAATCGCCCATTGCGCAAAGGATTGAGACTTTGTCCCTAATCTTCTATGAAGCTTCCTTCAGATTCCTCAGCATTTCGTCGGTGTCTATTTTTGACAAAGGGTGTCGGGAGTATACAGCACACAAGAATAATAGCAAACATGCTGAAAAAACACCATGATTCAAAGTCAAGCGACCATGGCATATATTCCCGGGACCTCTCATCAAAAGCAAAATTTGGAATCCTTCAAATCATTTTAGCTCGGAAACGCTCATATGATGAGCTTCATAGAATATCTCCACTAGAGCAGGGGAAAAAATCGAATAGAGACTAGCAAGGTGGAGTAGTTAAATTGAAATTCATGATTATCAAATTAGGTGGTTGAATGTAGAATCTTCGGGGCCAAAAAGCTAGTATACTAAAAGCGATGAATATTTAAAGCACGCTGTGAAATTCATGAATTTTCATTCTTTAAATTTTTAAAGCTTATTTTGGATCGTTGGGGGCTGGGCTAAGTCTAGAATTCTGTTGCCCAGTTCTCATGGTCGCAGTGAGAACGCTCGTAACTTTCACCTAAAGACCGAAAATGAATCTATCTGCACACTGTAAACCAAAAAAAGCACACGCTTAAACAACTTGCTCCGGATATCCGGATTCACATGCGCTCTCGATTCTCATCCCGGCCTCCTCTCAACAAAATAGCGTGTTGAGTGGTTGTACTAATCAAATATCTTTCCGAGACGCACGCGCTTCGTAAGATAGCGCGTAGCAGATTATCTGAGTGGCGTTGTATGCATGAGATTGTGTGTACAGTCAACATTCGCGTGAAATTGCAATTTTGGAGTGCATGTAAATAGCCAAGAGTGCACTCACAACAGCAAGAGTGCACACTGACCAGGATGCTCCGAAATTATTTGCACCCAAAAAGCATATGCTTCTATGCGGTCGAGTATTGCGGCATTAAATTTAAGGGGCCGTGTTTGGTGTTGGAGATTCAGCATCAAACTCAAAGAGAAAAGTTATATAAATCTAAGGAATTATCTGTTTTACATCCGTTTACTGGGAACAAAAAGTAAAAACCAACTCTACTAAAAACCAACACTTCAATCATGACCACCGAAAAAATCACTTTTTGCTTCAACTGGCAGACCGCCCCTTACCATATTGCCATTTACCTTGCGCAAACCAAGGGATTCTTCAAGGAAGCTGGGCTCGATATTGCCCTCTTGGAGCCCACCAATCCTAGTGATGTCACTGAATTGATTGGCTCTGGGAAATGCGACATGGGCTTGAAAGCCATGGTCCATACTTTGGCCGCCAAGGCTCGTGGGTTTCCTGTGACCGCCGTGGGGCTGATCTTGGACGAGCCCTTCACGGGCGTTTTGTACTTGGAAGGCTCTGGCATCACCACCGATTTCCAGTCTTTGAAGGGGAAGCGTATTGGATACGTGGGCGAGTTTGGAAAGATCCAGATCGACGAGTTGACCAAGCATTACGGCATGACCCCCGAGGATTACACTGCGGTCAGATGCGGCATGAACGTGTCGAAGTGCATCATTGAGGGCTCTATTGATGCTGGTATCGGTATCGAGTGTGTTCAACAGGTCGAGTTGGAGGAGTGGTGCAAGACGCAAGGCCGCCCAGTGTCGGACGCCAAGATGTTGAGAATCGACAAGCTTGCCGAGTTGGGCTGCTGCTGCTTCTGCACAATCTTGTGTATTTGCAACGACACGTTTTTGGCCGAGAACCCAGAAAAAGTCCGCAAGTTCATGGGTGCGGTGAAGAAGGCCACCGACTTTGTGCTTGAGAACCCAGCAGATGCGTGGAAGGAGTACACCGACTTCAAGCCGGCTATGGGCACGCCTTTGGCAAGAAAAATGTTTGAGCGCTGCTACGCGTACCTCTCCGAGTCCTTGTACAACGTCCACAGAGACTGGAGAAAGGTCACTGCTTACGGAAAGCGTTTGGAGATCTTGCCTAAGGAGTACGAGTCAAACTACACCAATGAGTACTTGTCTTGGGAGGAGCCACAGGAGGTGAATGACCCCTTGGAGGCTCAGAAGTTGATGGCTGCACACCAGGAGGTATGCAAAGCGTCTGGGGGCTACCGCCGTTTGGTCTTGTAAGCGAGCTTTTGTGAAAGCGTGGCTTTTTGAGCATTCTAAAGAGATGCTCGATATATACAACTGGCAATATAGTGTGATAATAAAGCTCATCTTTGAAATAAACTTGTATGGAGGGTGTATTTAGCGGTATCTTTTACACCTTTCATGAGGGGTTAAAGTGACGCCATATTAGAAGCTGTACTGATTTCTTGCTCTAGTTTATTTGTATCTTGCTCTAGTTGACTCAAGAGAAGCTATCGAAAAGCTGGCTCTTACCCTGGGAAAAGTTCATCCTTTGAAAGAGCGAAACACAAATTCAGTCTTGTCAAGTTTGCCTAATCGAGAGTCTTTCCAGACCTCAGACTCTTTGTTCTAGATATTATAAAAGAAGAGGGTGAAAGATAATCCAAACTAAAAAGGAAAAAGCTTTTTTTCGGAACAAAAGAGAATCGTAGAAGAAAACATCATAACATTGAGGCACATTCTTCTGTTCACTCTAGAATGAAATTTTTCAGGCTCAAGTGACAGACAGTTTATAGCACTAGAAACTCGAGAGCCCCATTGTCTCGATCACTTTTCAACTTCATCAGACACTCAAATACTTCTCATATTCCAATCCAACTTTTTCTTTAACAACTACGCTCAAAATACTCAAACCTCTAGAATTTACGTCATTAGTTTTTAGCCATATACAATTTCCATCGCTGATCATATCTATCGCTGATCAATCTATCACTAATCATATCTATTGCTAATCATTTCCACAACCAGAAATTTCGTTCCTGATCGTTCATGGCCTGGTATTCTCCGAACACGCTGTTTCCACATACTCCACCTCGGCCTTCTCGATACTAGCATGCTCAACATGCATAGTCTCGGCCTTTTCAAGATCACCCGTTGCCTCTTCGTCCTCAATCCGATGCTCCTGGATCTCGTCGGCCACCTTGTCTCTGTTAACGTCAAAGAGAGCGCCTCTATTTTCGGGACCAAGGAACACAATCACAAAGACACACGCAAAGATGCAGCCCTCGAAAACACTCATGACCTTGGCGTAGTTGTACGTATGCTTACCAGCAGCATTGACAATGGGGTACTTCTGGGCCTCTCCGGACAAAATGGTCGAGCACCCGGAAGCTATCAAGTTACCCAATTGGTACGTCAAACCAACGACCAAGGCTCTGTTCGCAGGTGGAGCAAGCTCCGACAAAAAGATGGGCACCACTCCCCAAGCTCCTTGGACAGAAGCCTGCAAGAAGAACACCCCAGCATTGATTGCAGTGCCCTTCAGGTACATCCAAGGGTAGATCATGGCAGCACCAACAATCACAAAGATCATGATAGTCAATCTTCTGCCGACAAAAGTGGACGTGTGGCCGGCAACACACCCGCCCAACATGGCGCCCAATTTGGCCACGGAGTTGGTCACCGCTGACCTATCTTTATTGTAGCCGAGCTGCTGCGTGAGGTATGTGGGGAACAAGTCCAGGGACCCGTGGGACATGAAGTTGAACGCGGCCGTCAAGACAATACAGTAGAGCATCACGAGCCAGTACCTCTTGAGCACGTTCTTGGTGTCGTCGCTGAGCTGGTACCATTTGAGGTGGGCGTTGAGCTGTCTTTTCTCGTCAGCAGCAGCCTTCTGTTTCACATATGCGTCTGTCTCTGGAAGCAAGAATCTCCACACAATCAAAATCACAGGGGGGCCAGCAGAAAACCAGAAAAGCGCCCTCCACCCGTGGGGCGAGTTGTTGGTGATGGCTCGGTTGAAAACTACCGCCAAAAGGTACCCGAAGGGCGAGCCGACCTGGTAGATTCCCGAAAGCGCACCTCTGCTCTTGACAGGCGAGTCATCTAAAGCGGTGGCCAAGGCAAACCCGTAGATTCCACCCATGGAGATCCCGAAAAGGGCCCGCACGCCCAAAAACTGCTCGTATGTCTTCACGAACCCCGTGGCACACTGCAAGATCACCAACAAGGACAAGTTGACAATACAGGGCCATTTGCGGCCGTGTCTGTCGCCCCACCAGCCGAAGGCAAACGCACCGACGGACCTCAACATCAACACCAAAGTGATGCCCCACGTGACGTCCCTGACGCTTTTCCCTAGAGCATGGGCGATGTTGACCGCGTTCAACGCCACCGCACAGAAGTCAAACATGTCCCAAGTCCACGCCAAGAAGCCCAACATGAAGTAGTTCCAGTTGCGGGCGGTCATGTACTTCAAGTTTCCAAAGGGATTGAGCATCTGCGCCCAGCCGTACTGGGATCTTTCCTCTTTAGAAACAAAGAGCGACGAGAACCGGGTCTTGAAGTATGTTTTGATGGATTGCAGAGTGAACGACGGAGGACGGACGGATCTTGTCTTGCTTTCTCTGAGAGTCTTGGCCTCTACGGCACTGGACGGTTCAGATTGCAGCATTTCGAAAGAAAAAGAAAAGACTATTCAACAGAAAGTGAATAAAAGACTTATCAACTGAATGTAGATGAAACGACGGCTCCAAGGTTTGTACTGTTTGTTGAAAAAGGCCGAGTCGTAGTTAGACTTTGCTGGATCGGGTCGTCTTCAATTAGGAAAATGTGGCTTATCTTATTTTGGAGGACCTAACGACTTTTCTTGACACCCTTTCTTATGTTGGTCGCTTTGTCCAGGATAATGTGTCTGAACTGTAAAAGTCAACGTTTCTGGGTTTCGCAGTTGATGAATGCTTGTTAATCTCAAGTTAAATGAATGCTTTGTATTCAATAAAACCTACACAACTCCAGAGGCAACTATCCCACTTTATATAGACCGAATCCAGAGCTGATCAAATACAATACCTGGCTCTTTTCCAATGGTCACCACTCTATCTCATGCTAACCCCACGGTCCCAGGGCGCTTTCTAACATTCAATTGCCCCACATTAGGCGCCTCGCGCATTTCCAAATTGTGTTTTGCGAGGCCTGGGTGCAAGACGGCTGCAAATGCACGCCTCTTATAAGGAAGGGCTAGAATAGCCCGTGTCTTTTTTCGGAATTCCCCGACTCTTTGACTTGCCACCCACCATTATTGGGGGTTCGAAATGTAAAGGCTATTTTTATATGAGGGGAAAGTGCGGAAGAGACTTGGATGAGGTAAGCAATAGATGTAAGATAACGGCATGACTTCGTGGCCTTCATATATTCGTGTTCATTTACGACTTCCCTCGTAAATCTACGTATACTTTCCAATGGTGCTACTTATCTCAGTTCTTTTATCTTTTATTCTTCTTTTTTCGCTCTAGCTTTTTATCTCTGTCTATCATTTGGTAAAGGACCGAAAGAGTGGCCCAATTTCTCCCTCTTGCAATCATCAAACATTGCTTAAGTTGGCCGAAATACCCGCGAATTTCTTGGCAAATCGATCAACAACAATATGCCTCGCTTCTTTTCTTACGGGTTTTTTAAATTCGTGTTTCTTTTCTTCCTCCTAGCTCGTAACCGTGAATTTGGTCGATACACGGGCCTTTCTCTGCAGACCCGGAAACGTACCCCACACTCGTCATCGTGTCAAATATAGACGGAACCCCATTTATTTGCGAAGCCGTGCATTAAGGGCGGAACTGTGCGTTTCTAAGTGGGGGACTTTAGAGCGGGGTACTAGACCCGGGATCAATAATCGTTTATTTGATTGGTTGTGTACTCTAGGACTCTGGGCTCGGACCCGGACTTTGGCGGGTCTAGCATCACCAGAAGACCCCGCAATTAATTTGAATTTTTTGGGTACTTTGGATTAGCATTGCAAGATAGCGCGCTCCTGATAATATGGAGTCAGATCGTTTTGGGTCCAGCCACCTGTGTCTGAGATTTTATGAAGCACATATTTTTCAATATCGAGTTTCAATTTTAACTTTCTTTACAAAAATTGCTTGCCTGATACCGAGAGGCTTCTTTTTGGCAACGATCGCTTAATTTCTTGTCCTTCTACTTTGGCTTGACATTGATCGGACGCGAAACGCCACGATGCGCGGGTTTCAATCTGCTTTTTCTTGGGTTGGTACAATAAGCTTGGCAATCTTTGAATGGCATCCTGTCTTCTTTGGTGTCTTTTTGAGAGTGCCTTACGAAACACCCTTGGTCTATAATCTTTAAAGGTCAGTGGTTCTGATTACGTGGGGAACAGAGTGGCTAGAACTCATTTGTTATGTTATCATTTAGAGACATGACAAACAGCCTAGACAAGAAAGAAGGCTATTCCTCTGTGGATATCAGGTAGAAGATTCTTCTTCGATTCTAAACCTGTTCTACTTTGAGGATGTTTTTCATTTCGTTTGTTTTGATTAGTTTTGTTTTGAATCTCTGACTCTTGTCTTACTCGATATCACTTTGGAAATTACGAAATCACTGTCAGATGATTATGATTCGCGTCAATAATAGTGCGTGGTGCTGTATCGAGCTTGACTATGGGCCTAGCTAGGCTCGATCAAACTTCTGGATAAAGATTGAGAGAAACCAAGGGAAGAGTGGCAACAACACTTTATCAATTTCTTTGATATTCTATTTGTCCCAGTATCTAGGAATGTTTTCGGATCTTCTTTTCTCACATTTATTTGTCTAATATATTGGAAACCAAGTCCACTTCACTCCAAATTGGCTTATACCTGGTATTTAGCATGCTCACATCATAACTAATTATCAGCTCACCTACGTGCCTCATTAAATGAGTGTAATTCGTGGCTCTTAACACACGATACGAGATCTGAATTTTTTTATCATAAAGAACAGGAAATTTCTAAAACCATCACGAAGGCTTCACTTCAATCTCAACGGGCCAAGTCTAGGTTGCTGTAATAGCGATTAATTTTCACCGTAGTTTGAGCAGGTCAAAATTTGAGCTAGAATCTTGAGGCTTTTTGCATTTATTTTTTTTTTTTTGATTCATTGGAACTGCGTCCGATAAAAATTAGAGCAAGTCATCAAAACTTTCAAAGCAAACTGCAGTAGATCGATCAAAGTCATGTGATAGAAAATAATCGAAGGTCTATGCGGGCTGTCCGCAAAGTACAAACTGTCAAAACCATAACTCACTTTTTTTAAGCTTTCTAAGAAAAAGCCGCGGCGCTTTTGAGAATTTATTAAGGGCATAAAGATATATTAGCCGTCCTGTTGACGTAACGATTTGCGGAGTTACGGCCACTTGTTAAATTCTTGGGTAGTGAATTATAAACAAATTGAAAAACGGTCAAAAATTTTAAAAAGATTGACTCCGGCGTGATTCGAACACGCGCATCTTACGATAACAGAACTTGAGTCTGCCGCCTTAGACCGCTCGGCCACAGAGCCTATTGATGTGTTCGAAACAAGGGTGGTTCAACATATCATTTTCTTGTGGTTCTCTGTGAGCTTAAAATCGCTCAAAATACTGTTTTTTCAATAATTTTCTCAACTTTTCTAGAACTAATTTTTTATGAAGCTGCTATTAGATACCTGCATGGTATACAGTGCCAATTGGAGTTGCTTTTGCCGTGATAACGATGTTGGGCGACCCAAAATGCAACACTAGGTATGGTTCTCGAGAGCTTATGAGAGGTTCCCACATAACCATGTCATAATTTAACGTTTTTTGATCAAATGAATTCAAAAAAAAATGCAGTAAAAGACTTCAAGGCAGTCGTGTCCCTGGGGCAAAATGCATTCAAGATCGAGATTTGCAGTTTCTTATTTGGCTTTCTTATTCATACTTTCTAGAGTCAACATTTTTCATTCATTAATCTCTGAAACAATCCAGCAGTCAAGAACAATAGGTTTTGAAAACACTCCCTTCGTACATCGAAGTCTCAAGACATTCATCAAGGCAGGTCCAAGATCAATTCTTTTTATTTCATTTTCTTGTTAGATTCATGTGTATTGAAGGATGCCTTTGGTAAGCCAGTGATAAAAATTATATATAAGCATGGAAATCCCAACAGCATACTCGGGATATTACGCTCCTCGTCTAGGCGGGAGGCGCCTCACGCTGTTCCGTAGCAAAAGCACCTCAAATCCGAAGAACACTTAATGTTGTTCGCGGGTTTCATACCGCGGTTGGAAAGGTTTGCGGTAGACAAATATTTTTGTCTACGCCGCCATGCCATCGAGTACACAATCCAGTAATATACAAGCTATGATATTCTGTCAACGTAAGGTAAGATAGCAACACTTCACATGCATGAAACATCGGAATCTGCCAGTAGCTATTTCAGCTCGTATCGCGCGTAGTTTTAAAGAATGGATAGGGTCCTACAGCCCACGTCTGGAAAACGATTTAACAAAAAGGCTTGGAACTGTTTCATGTCATAACTCCTCATAGACCCGCTTGGCCAAGGCCAAAAATCGAGAAGTTGGCCCACCTTGGAATACCATGACTTTCTGGTTCTAATTGTGATATGCTTCTCTCTTGACTGAAGGCTCCACTTTCCATAGGTTTCTCCGCTTTGCTCAAAACTGTCCTAATTTTCTTTTTGATTCTCGCGTCCCCAATAAACTCACAGCAAGAAATCATCTTTCCTATTTCAGCATACCTATTATCTATAATTAACTCATATAATTTCAAGCAATCAACGCACATCCTACCCGCTTACACTGCACAGTAACCTCCGTCAACCTGGATATCTGTTCCTGTGGTGAACGACGCCAAGTCACTGGCCAAGTACATGTAGGCACCGACCAACTCCTCGGGCTGGGCCTCTCTTCCCAAAGGCGTCAACCCCCACCATTTCGCACGCTGTTCAGTAGGCACAAAGTCAGACAACCCGGTGTCCGTGTAGCCTGGGGAAACGGTGTTGACACGTGCAAAGCCCGCAAACTCCACCGCCAACGACTTGCCCATGTGCACCACGGCCGCCTTCGAGGCATTGTAGCCGGTTTGGTAGTTGGGCACATTCACAATATGACCCGACATCGATGCCGTCATAATGAGCGAGCCCTGGCCCTTTCTCTTGAACACCTCACCCACACTTTTGGCGCAGTTGAAGACGCCGTGGACGTTCACGTCAAACACGCGTCTCCACTCGTCTAGCGTGCTGGCGTCGTTCAAAATCGAGCCTGTGGTCCATACAACACCGGCATTGGCAATAAACGTGTCGATGGTGCCGAACTCCTCCTCGATCTGGCGCACGGTCTCCTTGACCAGGCCGTAGTTGGTCACGTCCACCGTGTACGACTTGACCTTGACTCCGTACTTTTCACTCAACGTCTTGTCGATGGTTGGATTGTACTTGAAATCCATGATCGCCACGTGCGACCCGGCCAGCGCAAAGGCGTCTGCGAGCGCCCCGCCAATTGACCCGGCCGCGCCTGTGATCACCGTGACCTTGTCGTTCATGCGGAAGCGCTCAAAGGCGGTTCCGGAAAGCTTGGGAGCTGTAAAAGGCACCGGCTGCTCGTCCTGCTCGGGCTTGATGATGGTGGTGTACTGTTTTTCGGAAACGGTCATTTTATGGGGTGTTGAAGAAGGTAAAGGAGAGAAGAATTGGTATTTTGGTGCCAGTAGGCGGGCAAGTTTCGGGATTTTTCGGGCGCTTTATATATCCGGCTACCCCAGAATTGAGATGCCCATAATTGTCCGAGAAATGCTCCGGGCGGAAAATGGTTACGAGCGCGCGAAAAAGAAACGTGGCGTGCCCAAAGATCTCGGAGTCGAAAAAGAAAACAATGGGAATTTCAGTTCAAGTTCGTTCTCTGTTACCCGGGATTATTGCATCTGATGAAACCCAAAATGAGTTTTTGAAACTTAAGTATTTGATGGATATGTAGTTTTTATTTGCAAGACGTGAGCAATTCTGCCTGGATCCAAAGTAACCTTTTCAATGTGAGCACACATGATGTCAGATTCGCTTGTGCGACACCTAACAAGACGATGGTTCACGCTCATCTTGAAGAGAAATACAGAAAGTTGAGTGTCAATTTCAATCGGGTTCAATTTATTAAAAAGTCCAATTCTACAATTTTCTTCACGGAAGTCACCACCCCATAAATCCTTTTTACTTTTTCAGGTCTTCTCGAATGCTTTTCATGGCCGTGGTTATGACAGATCTCATGACGATAGCAAGGGCAGCCATATGTAGGCCGCATGCGAAATGACATCAGAAAAGACAAAAAATGGCTTAATTGGGAGACGAGATTTCGAGCGCAAACATAGAATTTGGAATTTTCAGATGAACCATTAATCAGATGAATAATTAAACAGATGAATAGTTGAGGGTGAGTTCTGGTTGAGAAGAAAAAGTCTGGTCTGTCCCGTCTAGTTTATTCAGTCTGGTTCATCAGGCCGAATCAATTCGGTCTAGTCTTTCCGGTTTGGTCAACCCACTCTAGCCTATCCGGTCTAGTGTATCCAATCTAGTGAAGCCAGTCTAGTCTTAAACTGTTCAAACAAGGACCAAGTATAAATTCGAAGGAGCAATTAAATTTAAAAGCAGGCCATTGTCTGAGGGCACGGAAGCGTTTAGCAAAATTAAATTGGAACGTTCCAAATATTTCATTTCCAAAGCCGCCAGATATGTGACCAAAAGTCTGACTCATTCGCATGGAATTGTGAATTTAGATACAGCTGGGATACTTACAAGACCGAGCAAAGCAAGCCCTATGCGTCATAGTAACTCAAAGAATACGACATTTTGCGCGTTATTCAATAATCTGGTATTCAAACCCCAAGGTCAAAATAGTCCCCAAGCCATGATCTGCAAAAAGTAGTCGTGATCAGCCCTGATCAAGCAATAATTGTGGTAAAGCGTGGACTAGAAGATCCCGGACATGTTTCGCCATGTAGGCCTTGCACGTGAGCTTCTCTTTTTAAAAACAGCACGTGACCTCAGCTGCGACTTTCACACGGCGCCCGAAGTTTTTTGCTTTAGCTCGCTTGCTCTCCTGTGAGGTCGCACGACAGTGATTGCAAAAAAAAAAGAGAATATAAGGATGTGAGACTAAAAGTATGTGAGACTAAAAGAATGTGAGGGTATAAGAAGGTGAGAATAAAAGAAAGTGAGGGGCAATGGCATAATTGTTTTTTTCGAGTTCAGATATCCATGCTCATGGATCTACTCGTGGCTCTATAATCGCAATCTTCAGACTCATCATCAAGCCACGACCATACACGCTTTGCATTCGCCCGGCCAGTGTGCACTGTGAGGCGCTAGAATGAGCAACAGAAAAATGTTTCTAGACGCATTTTGTGTCTCGTTCAGTTTCTGCTTCATTCCACGTCAAATTGCCTAGCTCCTGAAAAATCACCCAAATTGAAAGGATATAGACCATATCGGGTGTAGGATAATAGAAGGTGAGAGGAAAAGAGGGAGGCTAGGATTAAAAAAAAAAAAAAAAAGAATAGATAAATTAGTAACTAAATTTGAAAACAAAAAGAAAACAGAAGAGATAGAAATACATGGGGCAGATCTCGGACGAGCCGTTGGGTGCTTCAAGTCTCCCATCAAATACACTAGTCACATTGGAAATGCCACAATAAGAAGATTTTTGGCAAAAGATTCAAATACATTTTATTTAAGTGATATCATCACATGAGAGTTATATCTAGTTCATCAAGCTGACATCTCTTTTTCCAAGCTCAGACTGATCTTGGGCAGATTATTTTCTCTGAATTAATTTCTGATGTTATTCTCTGTTCCGATTTTTTGATTTTTTTCCGACATCTCCTACTAATCTCTCCTTCTAGTATTTTCTACTTCCATCTCTTACTCTAAATAGAGAACCCTTGTTGACATGGCCTTCTCCGAGCCCGATATGAAGCAAAAATGAAAAAATAAAAGTAAAAAAAATCAAACTTCGCTAAAAACAAACGCGAGCGGCGTCACCCTCAGGGCGAGGACCAGCATAATTATGACAACGCGTGAGAAAACTTTTTCAGAGGCGTGGGAAGCACATGTGGCCTGCTCATGCGCATCAACGCCTTCCCACTCTCGCTAGTTCCAAGTTGGCATGGAATACATAAGACGGGGAAGATCTCGATTTCAGATGACTTTGAAAATTGACGGATAGGAGAACGAGGCACCTCATATCTTTCTTTGCGTGAAGTTCACATTTTCAAGTTTCTTTCATTTTATTCTTCTATTTCATAAGCTCATATTACTGAGTGCACAATTTTTAGCTCAGTTGACAGGCTCACTGATTTATTTTTGAGGCCCGTTTCTAAGGCTCACTTTCAAGGCTCGCTATCTAAGCTTAGAAGTAGCCTACAAGTCTGAGCGCATATTTTGCTCTCCTTTGGCTGATATTTCGCTTCCTTCTGCCAATTATTAGCTAGCTTTCTGCTTGCTTCTAGCTCACTTTTCGCTCAGTTTCGCTTACTTTCGCTTACTTTCATCAAAAAGCTAGCTTTGCATTCTCGCTGCCTTGAAAAAAAAAAAAAAATGCTGCATTGCTCCAAGGACCTAGAGGCGAACCACGACCCCGAAGAGTGCGAGGAGTGTGCGGGGCTCGCGCGGCCCAAGCGGATCGTGGATGTGTTCTTCGTGTTTTGCTTCATTATGTTCGTGACGTTTTTGGGCGCCAACTTCGTCTCGTTCCTGCCTCCCACGCACTTGCCCACGGGCCAGCAGAAACCATGATATGCCAGTGAAGAAAGAGAGAACGGAGAGAGAACGGAGAGAGAACGGAGGTGTAGTGACGGGAACGATTACGTTTTTACAAGTGAGGGTAATATTGAAGAATCGGTGTTATTTTGATCTCGCATTTATTCCAGGGAGTGTCTTTTTTTATGCTGTCTTTTCCATTTCCCACTTTTTCTAGAGGCCCCATCTTTTTTCGAGGGGCCCGTCTTTTTTCCAGAGGCCCCATCTTTTTTCGCGCCTTCACCCGTTTTCGCGCCTTCACCCTTTTTCGCGCCTTCTCATTTTAGCCTGGCGCTGTCGGAAGGCGCCCCACTTCTCGCGCGCGCCCGCCCCACACTCCGCCCACTGTCGCCCACTATCGCCAACTATCGCTCATTCTCGCGCTATCGCCCACTGTATCGCCCCCATTCGCGGAGCACCCGCACCCATTACCGCCCCACAGCAATCCTTCTCGAAAAGAGGGGAGTGTACGCTGGCACTAACGGTGCATGGTATTGTATGGTATGGTATAGTATGGTACGGGGGCCAGAATATGGATAACCCCCTCGTGCTTATAGGGGCCTGGGCCCGCATTTTTCCGGACCCCACTTCAGAAACCAATTTCTTTTGAGAAAAGTGAGAGAGCCTGGTCTTGGATATTTTGCTGAGTGTTGTTAGTTTAACTGTGTCCGTGTTGCCGAAATACTAGTGTCTGTGTTGCTAAAATATTAGTGTCTGTGTTGCTGAAATACTTGTGTTCGTGTCATTGCTAAAGTTCATTTCAGTATTCACGTGTTGGTGCCCTGTTAGCTGATATATTAGTTATTATAACCTCTGCCATATCTGCCGCTTCAATTGCTGTCATTGCTACTGATCCGGCCACAGACTCAACTTCTCAGAACGACTTATCGGAAAGATTTATCAGAACGGTTTATCAGAACGGTTTATCAGAACAATTTGTCAAAACGATTTATAGGAACGTTTAAATCAAGACATCGAATCCCCCGACCTTATCATTGGGCCTTCGATAGAATCCGCCTGAGCACTCAAAGCAAGCGCATACCATCACAGAACACCAGCCGAGCTTCCAAAGCTTCGCAACAAACACTCAAAGCTTTACACTTAACAAATAAATACCCTCGAAAACACCACTTTCGGCATGCTGGAGCAGGAATTCTACGCCTTGCTCACCGCCGAGGAGCGCCGGCTCCACGAAAACAAAAAACGCATCAAATACCATCAGAGATGGGGCTCGTACCTCAGCGAGCGGCAGTGGGCCACTGTCCGTGAAGACTACTCGGCCTCCGGCAGCGCGTGGGACGACTTTTCCTTCGACGACTCCCGCCACAGAACGTACCGTTGGGGAGAGGACGGGTTGGCCGGCACGTGCGACACCCACCAGTTGGTGTGTTTGCTGATGGCGCTCTGGAACGGCCAGGACGACATCTTGAAGGAGAAGTTGTTTGGCGTCACCAACTCCCAGGGAAACCACGGCGAGGACGTCAAGGAGCTCTACTACTACTTGGACAATACGCCCACCCACTCGTACATGAAGTTCTTGTACAAGTACCCGCAGAGCAAGTTTCCCTACAAGCAGCTCGTGGAGGAGAGCGGGAAAAAGACGCGTTTGGAGCACGAGTACGAGATCACCGACACTGGGATCTTCGACGAAGGCCGCTATTTCGATGTGGTGCACGAGGTGGCCAAGTCTGACGACGACCCGGAGGAGTTGTTGTTCCGAATCACCGCCTACAACCGTGGCCCGGAAGCAGCGCCTTTGCACATTTTGCCCCACATTGTGTTCAGGAACACGTGGGCCTGGGGCACCGAGGAGCTGCACAAGGGCAAGCCACACATGCGGGCGACAGACAGCTCGTCGATCGAGGTCGACCACCCCAAGTTCGGCAAGCGGCACGTGGTGTTTGCGCCTGCGCCCGGTGTGACCGAGGACGCGCCCGACATCGAGCCGCAGTTGCTATTCACCGAGAACGAGACAAATTCGCAGCTTTTGTACGGGCAGGAAAATGCCCTGGAGTACGTGAAAGACGCGTTCCACGACTACGTCGTCGGCGGCAAGGACGCGGCGGTGAACCCGAAGAAAGAGGGAACTAAAGCCGCCGCCGTGTTTTCGTTTGACCAGAATGGCGGGGTGGCCCCGGGAGACTACGTCACCATCCGGTACAAGATGTCGCGGAATGGCGGCGAGATCGACGAGTTTGAGTTCGACAATGTCTTTGGCCGCCGCCAGGACGAGGCCGACGCCTTCTACTGGAAGGTCACGCCTTTGCCTCTTTCCGACCAGTTGAGGCAAGTCCAGCGCCAGGCTTTTGCCGGCTTGTTGTGGACAAAGCAGTTCTACCATTTCGTCCACAGCTACTGGCTGAGCGGAGACCCCAACACGCCGCCGCCCCCGGAAAACAGGGCCAACGGAAGGAACAAGGAGTGGAAGCATTTGTTCATCGACGACGTGTTGTCGTTGCCTGACAAGTGGGAATACCCGTTTTTTGCGGCGTGGGATACCGCTTTCCACTGTATTCCGTTTGCCATGATCGACCCGGAGTTCGCAAAGAAACAGTTGGAGCTCTTGACCAGGGAATGGTACATGCATCCAAACGGCCAGTTGCCCGCGTATGAGTGGAACTTCAGTGATGTGAACCCACCGGTGCACGCCTGGTCGTCGTACAGAGTGTTCAAGATCGAAAGGAAAATGTACGGTGTCGAGGATATCGATTTCTTGGAAAGCATGTTCCAGAAATTGTTGATCAACTTCACCTGGTGGGTGAACCGGAAAGACGCCGACGGCAACAACTTGTTCGAGGGGGGCTTTTTGGGACTCGACAACATCGGGGTGTTCAACAGATCCGAGCCCTTGCCCACTGGCGGTACTTTGCAGCAGTCGGACTCCACTGGCTGGATGGCTTTCTACTGTTTGCAGATGTTGAACATCGCCTTGGAGTTGGCAAAGACAAGACCCGTGTATGAGAATATCGCGTCCAAGTTCTTCGAGCATTTCTTGTTGATTGCTGACGCAATGTCGTACAGGGGTGCTACTCAGGGTGACCAGACACCTACTGATCAATCTTTGTGGGACGAGAAGGATAAGTTTTACTACGACGCAATCCATTTTGGCGACCACACGCAGTCCTTGCCCATCAGATCGCTTGTTGGCTTGATCCCCTTGTATGCTTCGTTGACTTTGGAGCCGGAGTTGTTGAACAAGTTCCCGTCCTTCAAGAAAAGATTGGACTGGTTCATCGAAAACAGAAAATCCGTTGCAGAAAGAAACATCGCGTCCATGACCAACCGTGGTGTGGGCGAGAGACTTCTCTTATCGTTGGTCAACAAGGATCGTCTCGTGGCAATCTTGGAGCGCATGTTGGATGAAGATGAATTCTTGTCCGACTACGGTATCCGGTCCTTGTCCAAGTATCACGAGAAACACCCATTTGAGTTGGATGTTCACGGGCAAAAGTACGAAGTCAAGTATTTGCCTGGCGAGTCGGACTCCGGTATGTTCGGAGGAAACTCGAATTGGAGAGGACCCATCTGGTTCCCTGTGAATTTCCTTTTGGTCGAGTCCTTGCAACGCTTCTACTTGTACTATGGTTCCGACTTGAAGGTGGAGTGCCCTAAAGGGTCTGGTGAAAACTTAAATTTGGCACAGTGTGCGCAAGAGATCCAACACAGATTGATTCATTTGTTCGTGCCCGATGCCGAAGGAAACAGGGCTTGTAATGGCGAGAACGATTTGGTCAACAAGGACCCGCACTTCAAGGATTACGTGCCTTTTTACGAATACTTTGATGGCGATACCGGACGCGGTCTTGGTGCTCTGCATCAGTGTGGCTGGACAGCCGTTGTAGCAAAGTGGATCCACGATAATGGAACGACCTGCAGAACGCCAAAGACACCTAAACCACCTACGAAGCCAGTACGTAAAAACTCAATCCACTCTTTCGAGACGGAGAATGAGTCGGCGTTGTCTCAGGAGGAGGACGACGACGAGCTTCTTGAGAAGTTTGCACCAAAAGCAGGCCCCTTCCCTGGCCGGTTGATCAGAAGAAGAAGCGGCAAGTCGTTGTTGAACTTGACGATCCAGTCCTTGGACATAGGAGACGATGAGAACATCGATCCTGGCAGCGAGCCCATTGCCGGCTTCCGTGACTTGAAAAATGTGACCGCTGAGATGCGCGACCTTTCGCCAACTGACTCAAGAAGGTCCTCTGAATCTAAAGGACACGACCCCAATTTGATGGACCAGATTCGCTCTGCGTTCAAGAAGTACAAGAATCGTACTGATGAGGACGAAGCCGACGAGTTTGAAACCAGACATTAGGCCGTGGTATGAAGCTTCTGCGGTTTTGGCCATATTAGCTTTGTGCCAATGTCGATGACTCCGAAGCCAGATTTCTTTGACTTATTTGTATAGACGTTGATATTTTTACAGACAATGATAGACATCAAGATTGGATAGGATGTAGACTCTTTAGTAAGGTGAACTCCTGGCGCGCGGTATGATTTGACAGGACATTGTATTTTGTTTCTTTATCGTACATTCATGAAAGCACACTTCGCATTCTAGGCTCCAGACATGACTTGACTCGACATGACATCGCGTAAGATGGCATGAGATTACATCACATAGCACGTAGCACTTAGCATTACACCGCTTAGCATTGCATCACATAGCACCACATAGCACCACATGACATAGCTTTACATTACATAGCATCACATTACATAGCATCACATTACATAGCATCACATTACATAACATTACATTACATTGCCCTGCATCACATAACAACACCTGGGGCATGACCGAAAAAGCTCCTTTCTTCGCGTCCTTAAACTAGACGCATTTGGTCCTTTTTCAAATTCTTGGACGCCTCGTGTCGCAGTCGATTCAAGTGAGCTCAGATAGAAACCGACCGCGAATGATGATTTGACGGTAAGCCGAAATCGTGAGGCAAGTCATATCAAATTTCAGCTTGGAAATGACATCCCTACTATAAGCACCGAAATTAATACTATCGGAAAGAACTCGATAATCCTCCAAAACGACACGAGAAAAAAAAAAAAAAAACGAGAGCTCAGCTTTCTTTCACTTGGAAAAATTCTAGTTCTTGTGGCTCAGTAACAGGAATCTCAATAAAAATTTGAACTCCGTAGAAAATCCAAAAATATTTCATAAGATCATATTAAGTTCTAAAAGGCAGACTGCGCTCCGCGGCTTGAGTTTTTGTGCTCTCTTTCATTTAAATGAGTCTTTAAGTGAGCCTTCTGAGGACCCTTTTGTGGCCATTTGATCTTATTTCCTATAGTGAGATTACACTGCGAGCGACTGTCGAGCACCAAAGGACTGGGCAAAAAATGGGAAATAAAATTGGAAAGGAAATGGAGAATTTGAAAACAAACTTTTCGACTACTACGAGTGTTAGACGAGTATTGAGATCGTGTCACACCGCTCATAGTAAGAGTCGATCTTTTACAATTAGACACAGAGTGATTTACGAGGGCCTTACGAAATGGTCTACAAGGTATAATTTCAAAACACACAGACAAAAGTCTGTGAAACTTGACTTTCAATCTCAGGGCTTTGTATCACAATATGGGTATCAAGAGGCATAGCATGAATTAATCAATTGGGGCCGCGCTCATTATCCCAAGCCTGCTTCCTCGCTTTGATAACTATTCAAAGCCCTAAAGAAGATCGTATGACAGTTTTTTCGTTTAAAATGACACATTCAGGCTCTTGAGAATCCTAAATCACTCAAAATTCGATCGAATCTCAACCACAAGTCTGTAATTTTTTAATCTAGTTCGTAAGCCTGTCTCGGAAACGAGGGACTCAAAAGTCTGGACTATAGTGCGTTCCCTCCTTGACTGTCCGAGGAAATGAGGCTCTCTTCTCACAAAAAATGAAAACAAAAACCAATTTAAAAACAAATAGAAATTAGCATTCGACCAATTTGTGTCTCGATTTATAATTATTCTAAAACGAAGCCGATGGAAAGCCATCGGGAAAAACTACAGTTGCGTCCATGAGGTTCGGACGGGCCCCGCTCTCTCACGTGACTTCTTCTGAATACTTAGAGTCACGTGCCCTCTCTGCACTCACTCACTCACTCACTCACTCACTCACTCACTCACTCACTCACTCACTCACTCACTCACTCACTCACTCACTCACTCACTCACTCACTCACTCACTCGCTCACTCATAGTCTTCTCTCTCACTCATAGTCTTCTCACTCACTCATAGTCTTCTCTCTCACTCACTCGTTCGCACGCCACGGGACTTTGTACTGCACACAAAACCACGTGCCACATTTCGCGCGCCAGATCTCCGCCTCGCCAGCCGCAAGCGCTATCAATTACTCCTGAAGGCGTACTCAGACACTCCTTACCCTCTGAACACCACCCCAAATTCCTCCAAAACACCACCCAAACACCTCCTAAACACCCAAAAAATGACAGATCTTCTCGAGACCTACGAGTCCGACTTCCAGTTGGCCATCCAGGAGGCCAAGCTGCAATTTTCCGCCGTGGGCCGTGACCCCACGCTGCGCCGGGCGGCCTTACAAGCTATTGAACAGGCAACTGACGAGGCGCTAGAAGTCTTGGACCAGATGAACATCGAGGTGCTGAACTTGCCTGCGAGCCAGCGGCTGGCGCAAAACAGGAAAATCCGCGAGTACCGCAGCGAGGTTGACGACACAAAGACAAAGTTGCGCCAGCTCTTGGACGAAGAGGACCGGAGTGCACTTTTTGGCCAGCGGTACAAAGACGAGGAGGCCAGTGTGGGAGCAGGCCACGACTCGCAAAGAAAGCAGTTGCTCAGTAATAATGCGTCGCTCGAACGGACTTCCGACAGGCTTCGGGAGAGCCAGCGAATTGCGTATGAGGCGGAGAATATCGGGGGGAATATCTTGAACGACTTGCGTGCGCAGCGGGAGCAGATCGTCAACCTGCGAAACACGCTCGGCGCCGCCGACAATTACGTGGACAAGTCTGTGCAGACGCTCAAGTCGATGTCGAGGCGGATCACGGCAAATAAGTTCATTAGCTATGCGATCATCGCAGTGTTGATTCTCCTCATCTTGCTAGTGCTCGCCAGCAAGTTCTGGTAACGCGAAGGGTGTTGATCCATGGTCTTGAATGTGCAAGTTCTTTTTTTTTTTTTGTGTATTCCAAGGGATCTATATGAGAGATTGGTAGGCTCCTTGTCGTTTGGGGGCTTGAGGCATGTCGGAGTCCTGAGCACGTCGAAACTCTGGTCAATACGAAGGCTCTTATTCCTCAGGCAGGCGAGTTTTTTTTTTTCTTATTTTCCTGCAGCGAATTGCTAAATGATGTGGATAGTGGACCACTCGGTCACCAGCAGACTGCGTGGAATCGTCGGGCAATCTGACTCCGTGAGGTGGTTTTACTTTGTGGGAAAGATGCTGGTCCGTTTTAATTGCTTGATCACCAAGAGCAATTCGATATCTCGAATTCTTCACTATCAGATTCTCAAGAATGAGATCAACAAATTTAGTCTACGAGGGGTAATTTGGCCAAAGCAGAGACATATATAGGATCATTCACTAAAAGACTCTAGGTCTGGACCCAAGTCTTTGATGGGAGTTGTCCTTGATAGCGCGCTGAGCACATCTCATGAAATTTATGGCAGGTTACCGCAGAAACATTTGGGTTTATCATGAGTCGTGATCTGACCGAGCAATGGCCGATTTTTATCCTGATTACCGCCTCAAGGACCGCTTTTCCAGATCTATTTCAATGAGTGCGCAAGGATACAACACCGATCCAAAACAACCCTGAGTCGAAATAAACAAGAGGCAAATCTGATCTTGTGTGGCCGTCCCTTTGTAGGTCTTGCATGGATACGGACCTTTTCGGCGCGTTCGAGGCGACCTTGAGACAAATACTTTATGACTTGATTCAAGGCAATTCGCAATTTCTTATATGATATACACAATTTCGCATGACTTGATAACTCTTCATAGCTTCTAATTGTATTCTGACCGTGTATTTTCAATTCAATACTTTTCTAATTTTTTTTTTGTTTTTCTTAGGATGAGTCTTTTCTCTTTTTGTAAGAGATACCAAATGTAACTCGCGGAATCTGTCGCCCACGCGCCTACCAGATGCTTCGAGACTTGTGACGTTTTGAGTCTTTAAGCTGAACAAAAACACCGTCAGAATGTCTATATATTTACTAGCTCGGTAGGCCTGATCAATTTTTGAATCAAACAGTGAAGAAAATAGCAAAAGAAGGGGTAGACTTTTCACCGCAAAATCGAAATTGTCCTTTTCTGGTAAAGAAACAGGCAAATATATGAAATCACGATACATTAAAAACCTAACCCCACGCCTTATTCTGCTTTAAAAAATCCAGACTTGTGTCAAATAAATCATGAGACACACTCAATAAAGTTTGGAGCATTCTCTATGGCAGCCAATAGCTCACATCTTAATTTCTTGTGTTTATGCTGTCTTCACTGAGTAAACTTATTATTCCCAAAAGCTCCAGAGATTTAGAGCTCCGAGTCGCAGAGCGGCCCGGCCCCGAAAGCGGCAGAGACCGAGGCCCGCCCGGCATGCGGTGACTCGACTGCTTAGTATAGGCGGATTTTCATTAGTCAGGGCGCGCATGAGGATGATTCAGGCCCGGAGTCATTATCTTATAGCGAGCTCTCATTTCCATGTAGATGAGATACCAACGAAAGATCAAACTATGATTATCTTTGAATGTTATTTTGTATTATATAGAGTATTAAGAGTATGACTCGCTTACAGAGTGAACCAGGCTCAAAAGAATAGAAGATTTCGACCAGTACCTGCTACTTACGTATCTGTAGGACTCGTAGATTTCGAGGTGTCAAGATACAGTTCCTCACGGCCCACGGGCATTTTTTTCCGTCTCAATTCGGACCTTTCGCTGAGCTTCATATAAGGTATTGCATCTTCTTCTGTTTTTTTTTTTTTGCAAAACTAATCAAGGTATATTAGCCACGGGCCAGAACAGATCAAAAAGACAAGTTCTATAGAGCAATAATCTCGGCTTTTTACAAACTATTCGCTGATTACACTAAGGTTCTGTCATTTCAAGCATCCCAAATCACCGCACACGGCTTCGATCCACCTCGGAGCATCTCGATTCACTCAACTCTTCGAAATCACCCACACATTCTTTCATACAACATACACAACATGTTCAGAGCCGCTCCCCTAATCAACAGAGCCTTCTATAGAGTCCCACGCATATCCCAAAACTTGGCATTTGCGGGATCTCGCAGACTTTTCTCTCAAAGTCTCACCAACTTCCATGGGCACCTCCACAAACCCAATCCAGGCGAGGAACTCAAGATCACCTTCATTTCGAAAGACGGCCTGCAGCAAACTTTCGAGGTGGCAGAGGGCGACAACATATTGGACATCGCGCAGGCCCACAATTTGGACATGGAAGGTGCTTGCGGAGGCTCATGTGCGTGTTCCACCTGCCACGTGATTGTTGACCCGGACTTTTATGACGAGATTCCAGAACCAGATGATGATGAAAACGATATGTTGGACTTGGCCTTCGGGTTGACGGAAACGTCCCGTTTGGGATGCCAGGTCAAGATGTCCAAGGAACTAGATGGCATTCGTATCGCTCTTCCTGCAATGACAAGAAACTTACAGTCCAAGGACTTTAACTAGGGGTAATGATACTCGAGCTGGTCATTATATGGGCCATGTACATAGAAACTGCTGATCTCGCCGGCCTCGCTATTATTTATTATAACGGTTGAATGCATCAAGAGTTTGGTCCCGGGTTTGGACTCTATGTGAGCTTGCGAAAAGACCAGGAGATTGAGCCGAAAAATCAAGCCATTCATTAGAAGAAAAAAGAGGGTTATTCTTCAAACTTCTTTATAGATAAATTTTACCGATATCGGATATCAGTGTCTTATATATTTATGCCTTTCAGACTAAGGTTCAATACAGGGCCAAGACAAACATACTTGTGATAAGGCAAAAAAAAAAAAAAATTATTGATGAGTCTTGATGTCTAACAAAGAATTTTTCAAAGCATCTGTCAGAGACTTAGGTAAAATCGATTTTCAGTTCATTATCAGGTAAGTTTTGCCCAGCATGGATGATTCACTTAAACCTATAATGCATCCCACGCACTAAAAGTCAACTGTAGGTCATCACTCAAAACGCGCGCTCCACTTTGGCTCATGCACCCTGTGTTTACATAACTAAGCTATCGCGAGTCTACGCCTGACTTTGCCAAACACGGTAAGAGCACCCTTTTCATCCGTCTTTCACCTGTTTAGATTACGACTAGAGCATTATTGGGAAAATCACGCCTGGAGGCTTCTGAAACAACTCGAAACAAAACCTGAAACACCTTTGAAACAATCTTGAGTCCTCTCCAAAACGCATTTGGATCACTTCGGAACACACTTGAACCAATTAGGTTTACACTTAGATCACTTTGAAACGTCCCTGGAACAACGTGAATCATACTTGAATTGATCTGAAACACTCTCGGCACACCATTCTAACACACCCGAAACACACTCGAAGCAGTGCCAAAACAATCCACATACAGTTACCCAGTCTATGCTACGCACATCACATCTATACGAATGAGTGAAAACAAACATCAGAATTCATTTTCGCCAGAAAAAAAGCGCAGGCGCGTGCTTCAGGAGATTGTGAATATAGAAGAGCCCTATTTGCTGGAAAAAGATCGTAGCAGGTCACCGGAGCTTGGACAGACAAAAGGTGCAAAGACAAAAAGCATAGACGAAGTAGATTGCCTAGAGGTCAAAACTCTGAGCACCCAAGATAAAGAAAACTTTACCCTCGAGTCTCCAAAGCCGAGTCTGCTTGCCGACATGAATACAAAGGGTTCGAGCATCCCCACTCTTCGGAAAAGCGACGCTTTTGAGCGATTTCTTGCAATCAATAAGTCTCTTGACCGGAAGTCGACAATCAACGGCTTTGGCGGCGACTTGTTAGCATCCGCACCTCAAACACACGAAACAAGAGGGTTTGGATCCAGAGCAATTTCGGAGAGACTAAGGCAGGAGTCAACTACCCTAGATATAGACCTCATAGAGGCGAGACGGAAACTATCATATATTCAAGACGAGGCTTTCGAGACCCGGAAATTGCATCGTGCTTTGCAAAATGAGCGTCTGATGCTCAAGGCTGCATTGGGGGAACAAGAAGGCAAATTTGAGTTTCTTCTGGGGCAAATAACTATGCGTGTAGAAACCCAGGAGAGAGAAATACAGGCTCAACTAGAAGACTACGAAAGAAAGGCGCAGGCTTCGTATAACGAGGTGAAATCCGAGGTCAAGGCAGAGTTAGAAAAGGTGTTGAAATGCGAGGATGAAGAAACCTCAGAGGAGCTACTAGCTCTTGAAAAAGTGAGGGCAGAATTGCAGGAGAAGCTCCAGAAAGTGACTCTTGAAAACGAGGAGAGAATCAAAGCGGAGAAAATGGCCATGCAAGCAGAATACGAAAGAATCACATACGAGATAAATGAGGAAGTTTCCGATGCCGAGCAAAAACTTCTAGACCTTCAACTCGAGCACGATTCTGTTGCAGAGGAGAACCAGAAATTACAAGCCGCAGTATCTTCTGAGGAGGAAGCCGGTGAGCGGACGAAGAAAGAGATTTCTGCGCTCGAGCACATTATCCAAAACTACGTCATCCTGAGAAAAGATATGGAGCTGAAATTCCAGCACGAACAGGAAATCTACCACCAGGCCAAAAACAGAGCAGATGCCTGGAATGAAAAAGAGGCCGCTGCCAAACGCGACCACGACCAGGAGAGGCTGAAGTACGATCTGTACATTTACACAAGGTGCCGTCTAGAGCACGCGATCTCAAAGCTCAGTGACAAAAACAGAGTTTTGGTTAGAGTGAAGGATTTCACAGAAACTGAGGCACAGAACCAGATCTTGAACTACACCAACGGATTGCACAGAATGAGCGGGCCTGAATCTGATTATGAGTTTTCAAGAAACTGGGAGCTATTGACACAAGAGTCTCTCTCGAACGAAAGAGTGATGCTTATTTTTCTGGGATCGTTTCAAAATGATATTTGCCTGAAAGTGAGCAGTGTTTTTGGGTTTATACGAAGAGCACAAGATGTCCGAATCCAGAATGGATGGAGCTACGATGTTGTCCTCCAGAGTTTGTTCATCACAGGAAACAATCAGTACAGTGACCTATTCAATCCCTCATCGGAAGTGAGCATGAACTTCAAGAACGATTCACCGCATATCATAAGTCAGAAAATGCTTGTGAAAAGTGTCTCTGACATAGCCAGTGTGTTGCAAAACACTGACAGCCGTGTGGGTGTTTTCATTCATCTATTTTCTATTTCGGGCACCAATACAGAGGAGGCGGAGACGCTGGCTGGATCGGTCTGGATAGTTGACATCCTGCGTCTTACGTTGCACGCCCAAGCACAGCTTTTGTTCTTAAACGTTGGGTCTTCTGATACAGATGTTGAGAGAAAAGGGGTGCCGCATGTTTTGCCAGATCTACTCAAGCGGTCGCTGCTCAATTACAGAAATATGGATATCTGCGATATTGAAGACAGAGAAGAGCCGGGCGCACAAGCATTGCTTTCGGCGTTGGAGGCGTGTGTGGTTTCTGATTAGATTTTGTTTGATGAGGTTATAGTATAATACATCCATAAGGAACAGCGCAAGACTGAGGTCCAGGAGGAAAACAAGAGAACAAGATGGGCGAAGAACGAGAGAACAAGAGAACAAGATGGGCGAAGATCATGGCAGCAAGAGAAATCAGGGCAGCAAGAGAACAAGGGAATAAAAAGGGAAGAGAACAAGGGAACAAAAGAAGGAAGAGAACAAAATAATCTATTTTCGTGGGAGTGTTTTGCCACCCACGAGTCGTGGATGAACAGATGCAGATATGCTATGCCCTGAGGCAGGGCCATAGCCAGAAATAAGAAGCTCATGACGACGAGCTTATGAGATCGTGGAGCAACCATTTCAACTCGTCGGTTGTGCCCACATGTGGAGGATCTTTGGCAACCGCTGGGGGCTTGCTTCCATTTTGCATATGGCCATTTTCCTTGGGCCCGTCACTCTGACCCGAAGCCAGGCCTGCAGCTTTTTGTGGCTCGGTGTCCGCCTTGATCTCTGTTCCTGCGTCTTTCACAAGAGACACTGGTTTCTTCGGCAAAGCGCCCGCTTCCTTCTCCAGAGAGCCCGTGATTGAAGCCCGAGAGCCTGTATCCATGGCCAGAGCGCCCATTTCCCTACCCAGGGAGCGTGGAATGGCTTGAGGGCGCGGGGGCAATTCGTAGCCCGGCCAGGTGTAGTCTATGAGGTCGTCATTCTGTAACATGACACTGGAGAGCCTGACCTGGGGCCCACAGGGTTCGACCAAATGAGGAAACATCTCTAGAGTATTGTGCATATCCTCGGCGCCGATCACGACGTTTCTTTTGCCGACGTCATCGTGCGTGAGCAGCCGGTCACGCAGACCAGAGCTGGTTCCCAAATGGGAAGTGCCATGGCCATTCTGAGCCTCTCCCAAAGACGTGCCTCCTTGTAGAAAGCCCGTGTGAAGAAACGCGCTCGACTCGTACTTCCTCTTGCGGTACCGCACAGAGTCGATCGCACACTCGATGATGTTTTTCAAGTGCATCTCGAGCCCGAGCGAGATCACCTCAAACACACGTGGGTTGATTCCACCCGTAAGCCCGTGTTCTCGCAGAGTCATAAGGACTTTCCGTGAGAGCGTGTCTGTGTCTGGAAGCTCATGGCTGATAGATGCGAGCGGCGTGTTGATTCCATTGACCACGTCCTGTTGCCATTGGACCAAGTTGTTTACTTGCAATTGCTGCTGTTCTTTGTCCTGGATCATGGGGATCTTCGGGAGCAACGCCTGCCGCGTGAGCGTGATGGACGCGCTGAGCTTGTCACGTTTGCCGGCGTCCTTGGTGATGGCCCGAATCCTGCGGCGTTCTTTAAGAGGCAACCCCATGATGTTCAGCTTGAACTTCTCGTACTGGCTCAGCTTCACGCTGCGCGACTTGGCGTTCCGCTTGTTCCAGAAGCTTGCAAGCTCACTCAGGTACTCCTGCGGCGTGTCCAGGAGCGAGTTGGCGAAGTTTAGTAGGAGAAGCTTATTGTGATACTTGATGAGGCCGTTTTTCATCAAGGGGCCGATTTGTGCCACTAGCTCTGCCCGCGAGAGCCGCCCAATGAGAAACGCTGAGAGTGCCTCGTGATAAGTATCCCAGTCGGCGCCCAATTTGCTTTGAAACTCACGAATGACCGATTCTAGTTGGAGTCTTTTGTTGGTTTTCACAGGCTGTGAAACCGCGACAGACGACGCTGCCGCCACGCTGGACATTCCGGTAAACTTGGACTCTAGGGTCTTCTAATGCAAAAGGAGCTATCTCAAGCCTTGAAAACACGAGTTTCTTGGTCGTTGGTGCACTTTTCACAGTGCTTTTGTTGAGATCAGACGCGCACGCACAAAATCAGCTGGCCTAGGCTCCGAAATGATCTTTGAGTGCTGAAAAATGGCCAATTCTATCGATGCTGGCCCCTTGAGTATTCAGCAAGTAGCGCAAACTATCAATCTGTGGTGTATCTGAGGATCGGCGAAGTTCTATTTCCGTTTCTAATGCCGTTGGGTCGAGACCTGCTCGCGCGTACTATTTCCCCTCTAAAAGCGACAGAAACACGGAAAAGATAGATGTATAAAGGCGTTACACGCGCTTTGGAGCAGCCGCTTTCTATGTATACCGCTGTGATTCTATTCCACGATACGTGGTGCACCAGATTGCTTGATGGAAGTTATGACCTAGGCCAATCTATGTATTTTTCTCTGTTGGAAAGACGCGTTGTATGCAGGCCATACCCGATTACGTGCCAGAGTTCTTCAGTACTCTACGAGCGCTGCTACTTCATATACTGCTTGACATGAATTTGAAAATTGCCTGAACTCATTATTCTTTCATTGCTTGAGATGAAGGGGTTTTCAAAGTTCAATATGTAAATTTTTATCTTGCTCGAAACACGTCTCCATCAATTGCTTGACATGCTACTTCATATGCTGCTTGACTGATATATGGAGACTGGAACCTCGCGCGTAGAAGGCCAACATAAATCTATGAATCTTGATTAAGTGAGTAATAGAATGATAGTCTTAAGGCTGCTCGCCGCTAATGCATTTTGAAGTAATTGGATTGCAGACGTGTCGCTTCACAATTATTTTCACGTCTTCATAATGTTCAATTATCAGAAACCCATTCGCTTTTTTCCTCGTTTGACGCGGTTTGTGCTGTTTCAACAGTACGTTCGATCTCAAGCTGCTCCTCGGCTGCATAAGTCCTGTACTCGGTGATCATGAACACAATAGAGAACACCACGGCCAACGCACTGAGACCAACGCCGAGGTACACCGCACCCCTGTAGCCCTTGAGAACATCGCTTGTCTTTTTGTGCACCTCTATTTCAACAGTACTGGCCACGGCCAAGAACAAGGAAACAGAGTAGTTCACCACCGTGTTCACCAAAGAACCTGCCATACCTTGATGCTCTGAGGGCAAAAAATCCGACAATATTAAGGAGGCCGCTGGAAAGGAGCAGTCCATGCCCCACGCAAGAAAGAACATCTGCGCAAAAGTCAATCTCCAGAATGTTTGATGAACAGGGATTATCAGAAGGATCGTCGAGCCTAACATAAACCCCATCATTGACGCGAACACAATGTAGGGCGCCCTTCGCTTGCTAATACATAGCCCGACTAAAAGCGCAGCCACCACTCCCAATATCAAAAGAGGCATGTATGTGAGGCCCGCTGCAATTGGCGTGTAGCCTCGTAAATTAAGAAGGAAGCTCCAGTAGTAGTACTGCCAGATTCCAAAGGAGCCCCAGCCCAACGACATACATAGAAGTACCAAGCCGATTCTGAGCGTGAATATCTCGCGAGGCAAGAGCGGATATTGGGCCATTTTGAGCTCGATGTAGAAAAAAGCGGCAATAAGTGCCACACTGACAACGAGGAGGACGATGATGTATGGAGTCTTCCACCCGACCACCGGGCCCTGATTCCAGACAAAGTTGAACAAGATGAGCCCGCATATTCCCACTATCGACCCAAAAAGATCAAATTTCTCATACGCCTCCCGAAAGGTGTATTCATGGTGCTTGAACTTCCCTGGGATTGCATACACGGCCAAGACGCATAGTAGGACGCAAGCAATTCCTAAAAGCCAGAACGCCCAGCACCACCACGCAAGCTGTGCCACTACGCCGGCCATCAAGACGCCAATTGTCGCGCCTACGGGTGCAGAGGCCCCTACGAAAGCGAAGGCGAGGTTTTTTCTTTTTCCGGGGGGATACACCGTCCCCAAAACACCCATGCCACACGGCAAAATGAAGGCGAATCCCACGCCTTGGAGAGCCCGGCACGTGATGAAGAAAATCGTGGATTTTGTGTAGTACGAAAGTCCAGTCACAATGCACCATAGTGCGGCCCAGGCCCATCCAAACAAGAACATCTTGCGCAAGCCAAAGAGATCGCCCAAACGACCAGAGACTAAGATGAACGTGCCTAGTGTCAATGCATAAGACCCCATAAACCACACTGTCTGAGTGCCCTCGATTCTTTCACCTTGAAGTTCACTGAACGAATCTGAAATGATGTTCATTGTGCTAAGCGACATTGCGATGGAGCCTTGCGCCAAAAACTGGGCCATGCATATGATGAACTGGAAACATATTTCTTGGAACGGAGACTGTAGTATTGGCGGTCTTGGATCCATATTTTGCCGTTCAAATACAATTTATGCCGGTTCCAAACCTTTTAGATGCCAGTCCCCGTATATATACGTTTTCTTCGTATGCACAGTAAACATCATTGCATCTCTCGGCCCGAGCCGTGCATTAGCCGGCGATGATCTGACGCAGGATGTACGGGTCTGGAGATACGCGACCGGTGCGCCGGTGCTGGGCCTTGCTGATAACGGATAAGATCAGCGGCTTTCCTGCCTCTTCTTACTTCCACTATCATATATCGCATCATTGCGATGTATTTCGAGAATCTGATATCTTCAAGGTTCTGTAAAATTGCGAAATTTTGAGGAGATTCAGATTCTCTGAGAATTTGCATAGAACTCGAACCAAACGGATGAGAGCCTTGATGCTAAAATTATCTCTTTTATCAATGGCCGCATATGGCCTCAGAAAACATGGAAGAGTTCGAGAATAATCATTGTTCGCCGTGTAGAAATACAGTGTTTTGCGCTAGATGCGCTCGAGACCATCATCAGGTCTAAATCATTTTCCTCGCTTATTAGTACCGTCTTGAATATGAACAGAAACGATGAGGCCAATTGAGTCAAGAGGTGCCATTGAAAGCCTGGCAGATTTTGTGTCGTCGTCATTTAAAAGAATCCTGGTTTAATATAGCGCTGGAGTTTCGAGGGATTCCAATAATTCTGTAATTGATAGCACCCAAGATCAGAAAATACCAAATCGCTTGTTTTCTTCAGACCACCAAAGCTCGAATGCATCAAAACTTAAAGATTCATAATCGCCAAAAAGATCATTTCCTTTTCCGATAACGTTAGCCAATTGTTTGTGAGACCTACAAATCCCTTTCTCTGTAACGATCAATGGAACATCGGAAGTCCACTCAAATAAGCATCGGAAAGCGAAGTGAACTCTGCATTGTTCAACTTTGCGTCGCCGTATTCCACTGGCAAAAGCGCGTTTTGAAGCACGTGGCCAACAAACACACTGCTGTATAATTCCCAGAGCTGGGGCTGTAAATTGTCAACAGACAAGTCAGAAAGAAGGGCAAATTTGAAGTTTGAGAGTGACTCGAAAAAGTGTACACGGTAGTGGCCCGTGCTAAAAGACCGAAGAAAATTGGTCGCCGCCGTTATAGCCCCCTGGTCTTCGTTCAAGGCACCCAGATTCCCGCCATTTTCAGGATTTGTCGACGCTAGTTTGGCCGAAAGGTTTTTGAGTGAGAACACGACTCCAAAAAGCAATTTCGCCATGTCGCCGTCGTTGTTTTTGTTGACAGTGCCATGCGACGGCGTCTTGTGGTCGTACTCCCGCGAGTATATGCACGAGCAGTGCCTGTCGAAGATGTAAAGCGCATGAATAGTCATGTCAAACAAGCGGTTTGTTGTTAGTTGAAGAAGCCGGGGAAAGGAGAGAACAGCTCAGCGGGTAAGGGTGCGGGCGGCCTGGACGATTAATTTGCAGCACGTGGGCGATTCTATGCTCTAAAATATTGAGGAATTTTTCTTCTACGCCCGAGATTTGAATCAATGATGGTGATTTACTCAAGGTCTTGAATAATCAAAATACCAAGATCAGCTTTTAGTTGCGCGTCGCAGTAGTAAAGTGAGAGAGGTGGAGGGCGAGGCAGACCCGTGCCTCCCAATTTTAAGAATCGTGGAACCGAATTGTGGCTGCGAAAGGGCTCGCTTTTTTTATGTATTCAATACTCTGCTTTTTATGTACTTCACTTGTAATTTCAGATTGATCATGTGTCTTAGCCCATGGGTGTGGACTATTTCTGGGTCAGAGTTACTTATTTCGAAGGGATTATAATTACAACCTTATCAAAACAAATTGTGCTCTATATCCGTCGAACTCAATACACATCTGGCAAATGGCGATATAAAATGAGGGCATGCTTGGGGAATCAACATTTGGTCAAATATTAAAGTCAAGAATTGAATTCGAGCATTAAAGTCAAACAGAAATATGTTGTATTTGCAAAACTCGGCAAAACTGGATCAGTCTCTTGTTGTCATACTTCTTTTCCTTCTCAAGCGATTCATGAAAGATCCTACCAATAAGACACTCAGCATCACGTAAGGAGAGTTGTAGCAATCATTAATTAGAAATAAGAACACTGCTCATAAGCGAGAATCGTTTCCTGAGACAAAATCAGGTCAAAAGTCTTTGTTCATTTTTCTCTGGAATGTGTCGGTGGCCGCTCCAAATAACTCATGCTTGCTTTAAATTGCTATAGTTGAGCTTCCAGGTTTCATAAGTGCTGCCATTTTCAAGTGTTACTGTAAGAGGACACAACAAAGCAGTAGCGGTCGATGTGTCAGAATCTGATCAAAGCTTCAGATTCAAGGATTTCATAGTTCTCAATCTGTCAAAAAAATTATCCTCAACAAAAATCTGCAATCTAAAGCAAAAAGCAAGGCCCGAGTCATACCCGAGCTCTTGAGCAACTGGCTTGAAATATCCTCGACCTCATTTCTTGTCGAATTCTATAATACCCATTACCCGTAAAGTTTCCCAAATTATTCCTCGAGTCCTTCGATCAAAATATTCTTGTACCCCATCGAGGTTGTGGGTCCCCTGGGAAAAAGTCTGTGTTGACGCGGTCTGAAACTTGCTACGTTGCTTAAATAACCCGTCACTTCATATCAATAAACCAGACTTTGGTCAGAGTGGTATTGACTTTGGATGGAAATGGTTTAAACAAAATAGTACAAGAAACGAGAGAAAGAATACTGAGCACTTTTCACCGAGCAAGATAAAAACGAACCTGACGAGAAACGTTGTTCCGAGAAACACAATCGAATAAGCTTCAGCTTCTTTCAAAAGGCGCGGCTGCGAATGATGACTGGCAGGCAGCCACAGCCAGGTGCACAGAAAAGCCACACTTCTTTACATCAGGAAAAGAAAAGAAAAAGCATAGAAGCCACATCCTTCTTTGCATTGTGGTTCCATTCCAGAATAAGAAGTAAAATTTGTTTTAAACTAAGATTCAAATGAAAAAGTTAGATGACCACGTTCTTTTACACAATAAAAAAAGTGTGGTGTCAGTGGCACAGACTCAATGCTTGCAATCACCCTTTTTTATGTGGCTCTTTATTTGGTATTTTCCATGGGTTGAAGGAGTTCGGAGTAGGCATGAATCTGCATGTAAACATGAATGCCAATATTCAGAATTATCATGCAGCGTTTTCTTGCTCTCACTTCCCAACCCACTTCAATCGAATTAGACCGACCTCTCATAAACGAGGCAAGTAAACTGCTCAATCCATTGTTTGCTCAAACAATTTAGGAATACATTGATTAAAACTATCGCAATTCCACTGGTTCATTATGAAAGTGAAACATTGAAAAGTGAGTAATTTTTATCTTTCGACAAATTCCCTTCCTCGAGCTAACTGAATAGAATCTTGGCGACCTTTGTAAACAATATAGCATGCAAGCATATGAAGTGTGCGCTTTCAAAAGAGCAATTTGATGAATCCGAATAAAGCATCTGGTTTAATCGAGATACTTATTTCTTCAATTCTCTCAGCTGTGCAATCAAATTCCATCCTGATCGGGTGAACCTGGAATAGGTCAAGAATAGACGGCTACTGCGCCGCCTCCTTTGGCTTATCTTTTATTTTTTTGTTATCTATGAAATTTGCATGTGGCTCTTCTTATTGTTTCTCGGGTTGCAGGCTTCGTTTCACACGGCTTAAACTGAAGGAACCTAAGAATTTTTCAAATTCTCTCACTTTCTACGAGATCTCTTTGCAACTTACATATTTCCCTTCTAAGTCTTTATCATGAATGTTCCATCCAGTCTTCTACTTTACGGTTCATATTTACGTCGAGTATCTTCTCAATAAGCCCGTCCACGAAATTCTCCAGGGAAATATCAATCTCTTCTACACTCAGACAGTAGGCTCCACGACACCAGCTGTTTTGTGAACATGGGTGGTCGGCATAATTGTGGATCAATGTGATTGCCTCACACCAGTCATGGATGTTGAAGTTTGGGTCTCCGCAGCTGTCATTTTTCATCTTCAAGCTCTGGTATATCCGCAAGACTTTGGAGACGGTACTGGAAACTATTTCGTCGCCACACGAGTAGCCCGGCTGCCAGTCTAGAACCCTCTCTGTCAACAGCAATACAGAGCAGCCTTGTGGAATTCTATAGTTTGCACAAGAGTCAAAGAGCGCGAGGAGAATCCCATCTAGTGAGTACATCTTAAAATCCTCAATCTCCAAGATGGCCCCTAGTCGACGAAAAAACGACGGGCCCTCTTTCAAGTAGTACACTGATGGGTCGGAGTCCAGTGTTCTTTCGGGCGGACGGTCGAAATTCAGGTTTGTGTAAGAAAATCTACGACTTTTGGCGTCAGCCGCAAAATGCCGGAATCCCCCAAATGCCTTGTCTATGACCAGAAGTTCTCCTCCTAAGCTGTAATCCGAGACGAGCAAGTTGTGGGAAACCGCATCAATATTGTGAGGCAACATGTTCTCGGGCTGATTTGGATATTCATGAAGCCAGTAGAACGCCTCTCTAAAGAAGCCTGCTACCAAGCCTAGGCGTTTTTCGGGCTCGTTCGTCTCTATAACTCCAAAGCAAATCGGCCATGATACGCTTGAGGTCTGAGAATCGACCTTTGGAGTAAATCGACTACACAATGCTTTGACGACTTTTTGTGTAGCAAAGCGGAAAAATAAGATTTCTGGGTCGACATAGCAATGCTCTTTCTTTATGTGGTGGAGAAAGATCTTTATCTCGGCTAGTCTATCTTTCAAGATGTCTACCCTGTCGTAAAGCAGGGCGAACTCGTCATGAACTTCGTCGTATCGCTTGCATAGCTCATCCACATAAGAAAGCGGCATTTTATAGCGTTTGATTCTCTGTTCAAGTCTCGAAGGAAATGCACCTTAATCATCGACTGCACAAGATGTAGATTGTGCCAATGCCCGGTCTCGTCAAATCCGGTATCTTCAAACTTAAAGAACAGATTGAAGTATCGACAAGTCACGTTCAATTGTTTCCAGGACCAGCCAAAACGAAGATGTCTTGGAGTACATGGTCGGGAAGATACGCCAAACGGCATGAGTTTGGATGTCTCGTTTTGCATTCAAAGTCCGGGCCTTCATTTGAACTGCAACTTGGTTCAGGTCAAGAAAATGTGTTTAGCTGAGCGCCAAGGCTCTTGGGACAGGAGGTTTCGGGGTTATCAAAAACGCCATAGAGTTCAAGATTTAGTGCAGAGAGGAAGGAAAGGGAGAGTTTGCAAGATAATTTCAAGAATAAGTGAAGAATTAAACGCGATCACATGTACTGGACGGTTCTTCACATGTATTGGATCGGTTCTTCACATGTATTGGATCGGTTCTTCATATGAAAAGCTGCAGAGATGTAATTTATGTTATAGAAGCTAGTGACTCGTCTTACAGTTACATCCCACTTTTTAGCGTGACTTTTTTCAAAGCCAAATCCTGCGGTAGATTTCGAAAAGTAAGTAGCTTGCTGGCGAATCCGTTGGTTGATTACTTGAAGATCACTTGCAGCGACCAAATTCAGAATGTAGATTTAGATTCGTGATTGCGTCAGTATTTTAATTTGCTTTATTCTACTTTCTTTATTTCCTTTCGTTCTTTTATCTCTGATTTATATTCTTAAGTTTTTCTCAAGTTCTGGGATTTTACCATTACTTCCTAGTATTTACCCTACTTTCTAGATTCGATGGGGTCCTTGTGAGTGCTTATTTGAAAAGATCATCAGGTCCTCCATTGGCGACTCAATGCTGAAAATCGAAACAGTTCAGAATTGAACTAGATGGTACAAAATAGAACGGAAATGTTGTAGAAGATTTTAGAAATGAGTCATAGCATTCTCAACTTTTCCATGACGAGAGTTGATGCCGTTGCTTCCGATTCCTCGAAAGGTTGCAGCCAAGGCAAGAGAAGGCAGTTTTGAATATCGGTCCAAAATTGATGCGTTTCTTGTATCATTATTGAAACAAGTAAAGGAGCTTCAATCAGACCACGCAAGCACCCACACTCGCCAAAACAATGGTGACGTCTTTAGAGCAAGATATCTAATACTTTTTACGAAAAGCTCATTAAAAGCTGAATTCTAGAGCTAAAAAAACAAGCACAAGAAATAGGCCCTTTCAGCGGACAGAAATTTCGTTTTCCATACAAGACTTGTTTCAACAGGTTGAGTGAGATATGCTCGGAATGAAAAGCGAGATCGCAAGAAACATTGAAAGGCAAGTGGAAATTGACATTTGATTGGGCTCCAGATTCTGCGATTTCAAGAGAGTCAAAGTTTACCTACCAAAAGTCTGAATCTTCTCAATAATAGATCCACAAGAGCGCTTCCTCAGTATAGTTTGTTGGAAAATTAGTTAACAGCGCTACGGACTAGACAACATAGTATGTGACTTTGTATATCTTCTTATTTGAGTCTTACGTGAAGTTTCAACCGAGAACGATGGAATGAATTTTCGAGTGCTTTCCCGTATTGCATCAGATTTATCTAATCTTCTCTTCCCATTTCGTATTCGCTAATTACAAGAATTGAGCCTAGGCTCTGCCTCGATCTACCTCACAGCCTTGAATGAAAAATAGGGGCAATCAAATACGTGATCTATCGACTAACGAGGTGGGGCCAGAGGAAGTCGAAGCGCATTTCGAAAAAAGAGCTAGCCTGCTCCGCCACCTTCAGAAATGTGGGGTAAAACACAAACTCTATATATAGTGACCAAGAATAAAATAGGGGAAGAAGGCATTGCTCACACTCTTGGAGCGCGCACAGTGAACAATCCACCGAGGCTTGGGGTTCAAAGGTGCGTGTTTCAGGCTTTAGGAAACGCAGGCCCAGGAAAAATTAGGTCACCTGAGCAATTAAAGCCACGAAAAAATAAAGAACAAATGGATAAGAGGAAAAATAGAGTCAGAAGAAAAATAGGATAAGAAGAAAAATGGGATAAGAAGGAAAATAGGAGAAGGAGGGAGAATAAAATAAGCAGAGATAATGAAATAAGGAGGAAGAATAGAGAGAGACAAAAGTATAAGAGTTGAATGAAGAACAAGGGAAGAAGATATAGGGTTACAAATAAGAAATGAACAACTACAAATTAATAAACAAAAATCTGGCCCACGAGCAATTAAAGAATGCAATAGGTGTTCACGAGTCACAAGAGAGAAGCAAGGCTCATTTGAGAATCTGGCCAGACCTAAGATTTGTGGTCTTTTTTTTTTTTTTTTTTTTTTTTTTTCTATACAATTGTACCACTAGGCACGCAAATAGAGGAAATACTCTAGCAAGGTTTGAAAAGTGGTACGGATAATTCAAAGGGGGTCATGAATAATCTCCTCAAGGGGCACGAATAACGTGGAAATAGGGGCACTTACGTGGAAATAGGGGCACTAACGTGGAGTAGGGGCACGGATGATGTAAAAAAAAAAAAGACACTGCCGATCTGGAAAAGGGGTGCTGGTGATTCGAAAGGGGCTCAAATGATTTAATTTTATTTGAAGGAATGTGGATGAATTCTAAATTTAAAACAAAAATTTTGGGCCAGTACGAACATGTGTTTTGCGTTGTCAGGCACCCGTATTTTGCCACCTGCAACATGCCCGCTTGTGCTCCACCCAGCAACAAAGCGTGCCAGATTCGGGGCTCGACCCATGCCCCGCACCCGCGCGTTTGGCCCGCGTCCTGCCCGGCTCCAGGGCGGCCCCGTTTTAGACGGCCCTAATTCATATTGCCCCGGCGCCCAATGTCATATGGCCCCGGCGCCCAATGCCCAACGCCCGCCCTGCGGTGAGAGCCCCAGGCCCAGCACTTCGGGCATGTTGCCCTACAGCTGGCGGCCAGCGGCCCTATTGTCTGGAACTGTCACAAGCGATTTTTAACGAGGATAGCGGGCAGATCCTCGATTGAACAATACTAGTGGCACGGCGCCGCAAACCCCGACTTGAGGGGTAATAGATGGCACGGCAATCTTGCCGTCTCAGAGCTCATTACCGTCTATTAAACTAGCTCTTTTTGCATTTACCTCTAACCTTTTCTATTTTGCCTCAAAACTCTTTGTTTATTTTACCTTTATTTTTCCTCTTTTCTTTTTACCTTTTTTTTTTTTTCATCATCTTTTTTTTCTTTTTCTTTATTATCTTTTTCACCTTTTTCGACATAAAAATATTTATCCCTTTATTTGTGTCTCCTAGTAGTGTCTTTGAGTTGTCTTCATCTTTGTTTGCAGTGTCGGCGAATTGTTGCAGGCCTCGATGAAAAATATATTGAAAATCCGTCTAATTTGCGGTGTTCCCTTTACATTTGGCGCGGCCCCAAAGAGTAATTGCCTCGTGGGCCACGGTGCAGAATTGTGCACTGTCACTTGCACAACAGTAAAAGCACTAATTGATCACGTGGGCTAGAATTCAAGAAAATGCTCCTCGTGGCCCAACTCGCCCTCAACATATTGGCTCTGGGCCCCAGGCCATTCTTCACTCTGCCTTCTGCTCTCTGTACTCAGTACCCAGGCCCATGCTTCCTACGCTCCAGGGCCTAGAATGCCCCTGGCCGCGCGCCTTGGCCCCGTTTTGCAGCACGCGGCTCGCCCGCCCGCACTGTCCATTTTCAAAACCTGCTGCTGCACATTCCAGCCACGAGAAGTTTTAAGGTGACTTGGAGCATACGGCGGCATGAGATCAAAACAGGAAAGTCGTCAACAACGACAAAACATTCCAACATTGACTTCCGTAAATGCCGACCGAGGCACCTCCTTACATTGCGAAAGGGGTGCTTGAGTTTTTTTTTTCCTTTTTTCCTCTCTTTTTTCCTCTTTTTTTTTTCTCTTCCACCTCGATGTAATTTTCAGCTCGAATCATTCTCTCTTATTACCTGTAAGTCCTTTTATTGTTGGCTTGCACTGAACTTCCCCTGTATTTTCTCAGTATTTTTGTTCTGTTCTCCTTCCAATCCCTTTTTGCATTGTAAGCTCTTTCCAACTGCGGAGACTGTATTAGCACGCTTCAATAGCTAATTGTTTGACTGTCTTGCTCGTGGGTTCCAGATCGCCCCGAATCTCTTGCGTGCATAGAACCTGGATGCAATTCCGAGCAAACTAGCATCAAACATCTCAATACAATTTTTATACCCCTTGTTTTTATGTTTCTCTCATCAATCATCCTCAGTGTCTTAAGCTCATACAAGTAATAAGCACCAGTCTTATCATAATAGCTTAATTTGTTACATATAATTGTGAATCTGTGACTTTTCTCGGTCATGCCAAGACCTGCCAAGTGGCAAATTAAGAATGTAATAATTTGACGGGTGCGCAAATTGCAAATTGCGTGCTCTGAGAGTCCGAGCGGTCACGGGTTCTTGCCTCAGACCCCGTGCGCTTGCACCATCTGGAGCTGAAAAGATGAGGCTCACTAGAATAGAAAATCACTCGAAAAAGACTCACTAGTAAGACAGACTCACTAGATAAAGACTCTCGAGGGAAAGGAAGCATTAGAGTAATAAATTAATACAAAAGCTGAATCACTGAAATAATAATATTCAAAATCAAGAAGTATTAGAAAAACAAATCATCACAACAAAGAATCACTTGTGACTCGCACTTTCGCGGCCCCGTGACTCACATTTCCATGGAGTCACGGACACGAGGAGTCAACCTGAATGATTCATTTTTAGAGCGCGACTAATGAAAAAAAATTTCTTCAGTGCGCAAACTTAATTAGATTCGGTCCGAATCACGGCATTGCTGGGTGATGAGAATAAGAGAAGGGATGAGATAATCAACAAGAGAAACAACAAGAGAAAAACGAGTAAAGAACTTAGTGTGGACGAACAAAGCAGAATCACAAAAAACTGTTTGAATTTATAGACGCTCTTCCTATTCCTCGAAACGTGGACAATAGACCTGAATTATATGTATTTGCCACTTCTACACGGCACTATTGTTGATCGTAACTCGTACCTGCAAAGCAATAATGAAGAGTTTTGCGACAGAGCCGTACAGCCGCATGTTGGGCGAGACGGATAGAGGTTGCGATAAAAAAAGAAAAAAAAAAAAGAAAAAAAAAAGAATTAGTAGCTGATTTGAAATGAAAAATAAGTGATGAAGATTAGAAAAAGTGATGAAAATGAATTAAAAAAATAAATAAGAAAACGAAACAAATCGCCACGAGAATGCTCGACATTGCCGATCACAATGGTTTCGCACATTAAAAAACATAGCCTCATGGCCCGTGGCCCCACGGGTTCCACACTGTGTTTCACGTGGCTCGTGCTTGCATCCACCACAAATGCCTGGGCCAACAGGCCCATAATGGACCCATTGAAATTTGGAAGTGTGGAGTTGAGAAAGCATGAGAATGTCAACATATGACAATGCAAAACATGGAAAAGTAAACAAGAATTCGTGAGGTCAATTATCATTGCAGAAGCCACACGAACACAGTCGCCGGCCAGACCAAGTGCCAGCAAAACTTGCCCGAATCAACACACATTAAGGTTTTTGCCCGTTTTTTCGCCCGTTTCATATCGAGCGACATTTGGGAAGCTGGGTGCGCGCGCCCGCGTGACTCTGCTCTAACGCTTGCCAGTTTCCTGGGCCCGGATCGGCGTGAGGAGAAAATAATCAGGGCCTTCGGGCCAATCGAGCAAGTAAACGAGCGAGCGCTCGACCCAGCCCGAAAGGCCCGTTTCACGGCCGGGGCCGCCACCCGATCGCCCCTCTCCACCCGCTTTACCGGGATTGGAGAGAAAAAAAAAAGACAAAAGGACGAAAAACAGGGCTCGAGGAAGGGGAAATATATAAAGGAAAGAAATGAAAAGGGCTTAAGGGAAAAAAGGACACAAGGAGGAATAGAAGCCAGAGAAGTGCAAAACAAGTGAAGCAAAACAGTTGAGACAAAAAATGTGAGGCAAAAAAGGTGAGGCAAAACAGGTGAGGCAAAAAAGGTGAGCAGGAAAAAACTGCGCTCTGACTCCACAGAATGGGTCACAGCAACCGCGGGTTTGTAGGGCCGGGCCTGAACTTCCGGAGTCACGATAAGAACTTGAGTGAGTCAAAATGCTCTTAAAAAATCCGGAAAAAATGAGTAAACTAGCCAAAGATAAGAGAATTGCTGGACACGTAAAAGCGAGTCACATCAATACAAAAACACATTCATTTGAAGTAATGGACATTATGAGCTATCAGCTGTATTGAAATACCAGACCTTAATTCTCGAAGGGCCGGATCACAGTAGAGTTTCTGTAGGTGGGGTGGCAGTCATCTGAAACGAGGGAGCTGTCAACGTGGACTAAAATGTGGACAGATAATTAAGGTGAAAAAAAAAATTAAAAGTTAAAAAAAAAAAAAAAAGATCGAAATTAAGCGCAAAATGAAATGAAAAATTAAAAAAAAAAAAATGAAAAATTCCAGAAAGGCCGATTTTTTTTGTTGGATTCTGTGGTGAGATCAGCCGCATGCAGGATTTATGACTAACCGCCACCACTTTTTGCTCACTTTTTTTTTTTCATTTTTTTTTTTATTTTTTTTTTTTCGATGGGCGAGCCACGGAGCCACAATGTTGTGGTTACGCGAGTCGGATTGTGTGGAGCCCCTGCAGGGCCTGCTGAGTTATCTCACTGTGGAATTACTCACAGTTGCAAAACGTGGTTGCGATATATAAGAGGCTGGCCTCGGATGCGGAGAAGGTGATTTGAAGATTTTTTTTATCATTCAACAAACACAAACAAACCACCAATTTCTTCCGGTCTTCACTTGGAAATCGGAATCAGGACTACTACTTGAAAGCAACTCACTGCCTATTACAATCTTTCGGTGAACGAACCAAAAAAAAAAAAGATCCAAAAAAAAAGAAACCGTTCGAAAAGCGCCTAAGTTTTTTCCACGAGATCCACGTCACATTCTCTCCAAGCACCACCAACACTAGCACCGTCCAACACCTCGAAGGACACAACCAAGCTAGAAAAGAAAGTTTATTTTCACTCGAACAAGTCTTTGTTTTCATTAGAGAAAGTCGAATAAGTTTAGAAAGAAAATCTTATTTCTTTTATTTAGCCTTTCGAAAATCACCAACCACATAATGTACACGTTCACAGCACCACAAAATTTCGTCGACAACACCGACCTCGATATGGAGTCCGAGTGGAACACTCAATATGTGCTGTCGACCGAGGAAATCGAGTCGCCTCTTTTTTTGGCAGAACAGCCAGACTCGCCCTCCGAACTTTTATATGAGTGCACCTTTTGCATGTCGGCCCACTCGCCCACCTCGCCCTGCGAAAACGGACACAACTACACTTTGCAACTCCCACTGAGCGCCTCTTACTCGTACCAAAAGCCGGTTTTTGTGGAGGAACAGCCCCTGCAGAACACGTTTTTGGAGTCGAACTACCGGAAGTGGCTTGTTTCGGTCACGCCTCGCTAAAGGAAGCAACATCCTGGGAAAATATGCTGGGCTTATTTTCTTTAGACGCGGCTGCGAATGGAGACGGGTTTTCTCCAGATCGGACCATTTCACTTCAAGGGGTTTTTTTTATATTCAGTTTACAGCCAACACGGTTATTTTAGGGAGGCAGGGGGTCAGCGGATTGGCTTAGTTATATCATCGGATCGGCGTCGGAGCACGCCGAGTTCACCATCTTTATTATTGTTTTTGACATTTTAGTCTTGGCTCTTTATACACAGAAACATTTTCAATACAATCATCATAGAGCAAATTTTATCACGTTGTAGAGATTCAGAGACGCAGAGAAGGATTCAGGGGCGTTCTAGAGGTGTGGTTTTTTTTTCTTTCGTTTTCGTTTGGATATGAGAAGAGTATGGCTGGAGATCTAGCAGTGTGCCACGACTTGAAACCATATTGACGTTAACTGTACCTATACCGCCTCTACGAAGTGAGTTGGTTTAAAATGGCAAAAAATAGCACAAATAGGCCAAATTGGCCTGAAATGGCCTAAAAGGACTCCACATCGTCCAAAAGTACCTAGGACATTTTGGATCATAAAGCTTTCGGAACTATTCATGACAAGCCTCATAAGAATACCCCTGTGCAAAGGGCATCAGATACTTACATCGCCTGGGCAGGACCACAAATGAAAGCCTTCTGCCATTTCAGCTTCTATCTCTTTCTTTTCGTAATGTGTATTTGCCGTATTTAATAATTTGTTCGAGACGAACCCTCTACATCTAGTCCTTCTTCTCCAAGTCAATGAACTTACCACCCTTGGCAAATCTAGGGTGTCTTGGGTCATTGATAAACTCGTCGGAGTTCAGCAGGGCCTCGGCAGCCTTGGCGATCAAACCAAAAGAAATGGCGGCTAGAATCGTTAGTAATTTGGGTTATAAATAAGGAATTGTGTTTTGGCATTAGCTCATGAGATAGTCAAGTAATAGGGACTCTTGCGGACCGAGAAGAAGAACTTTCGAACGCTCTTGAAGATTGGTGGGTTTCACACGGGCTATTCTGACACGATTTCGTGATCAATATCTTTTTGGAGACCGAGGAGTTCGATACCTAAAGCTTCGGTGTTTCCATTGCACTTTGTGACAACTTGAATGTGCACCAGATCATCGTTTTTCTCCCAAAATAAGCTTAAGATAATACTTTCTAGATCACAGAAAGTCACACAAAGTCTAAAAAGACTCAGAGACTTGCACATCCACGCTATCTGTAATTGGATAATTGGTATTCCCCTCTGCTAGTCACATAGAATACTCCGTGCCCCAAACAAATTGGTCAGAGTCAATTCTTGTACAAACAAAAAAAATAACCATTGAGCATGAGATACTCTTAAGGCTAAATCTATGCTTTATAGACCCGTCAAAGCAGTGTTCATGAGACGTGATTAGATCCTGAGTTCATCTTTGAATAAGCATGAAATATAAGCTAACGGAAACAAAACCACACAAATAACCTAGTTTAGTACATACCTCCGACGGCGAATGGCCAGTAGTGCTTCAAGATAGGGGTGGAGTAGCTCTTCATGGTGATATAGGTGATTGGAGGGAAAGATGTGGTTTTTCGACTTGAGTTTTCGCTCACTGGCCTCGGACTCGCACTCGCACATTGGCCAATTAGAGCCAGCTCATGGCAAGGTCTGTGTGCAGGTCAACGAGACATGGTACTTCGAAAATATGGCACAAGTGAGTTAAAATTGCTCTAATTGAGTAAAAAGTTGTATACTAATTGGATTATAAATTATTGATATTATGCTATGGTGGATGCTGACAATTGATTTTTATTTTTTTGATGTGCATTTGATGGAAAAGCGGAGTGAGGAAAAATGTCTTGCGTATGTTCGTGCTTGGCTCGGGGCGAGACTGGCTTTTTTTTAGCAGGTGCGGCAAGACTTTCGGGCCACAATAATGGATGATCTTGCTGAGAAGTTTTATTATGTGGACAGACTTTTCATTTTTTCGGAGACAACAAACAATAAGACAGAGAAAAAAAAGGAGCGAGGATATACCTTATAGTCATAAATAAATATAATAGGCGAGGTCATGGATGAAAGCTTTTACTGTTGTCTTTTAATGAATCAATTATTTTTTACTGTAGCCAGGCTCGAACATTGGGGCACACTCAAGATGCGCAAGCCCACTAATTAATTGCGCTTGATCCAAACCAAACAAGAACCCAAACAGTAGACAAAAAACGTCAGAGAACACAAAATGATATAAAGTCGATTCTAATTTTCGTAGAATGTGGATACATGCACAATTCTGCGGATGTAACGTGTTAAGTAGAAAATGATCAATTTTGTCGATTTCACTGGGTTTGAACGAGAAGGCACCAGTTGAGTTTGATGCAAAATTAATATATCGAAAGCAGGAACATACAGGCTGGCAACGAAAATTCTAACCTTTGATGCTCTCTAAAGCGAAAGCCCTTTCTGTTTTGCAACCAGGATCCATAAAATTCATTACAGCAAGGGTTGAGAGTTATCACAAGTGACCTTGAAATGTCAATGGGTGAACCACCCGGTGATTGGTTCTTAAACGATTATCCTAATTTGTTCGAAAGATATCTTTGTATTATATACATCGATCAACAATTTTTTTATTAACTTCTCGTTTAAGTCTCGAGATACTCAGCTAAAGCCGGGGATCTCGAGGTGTTGTACCAATTAGTAAAGAATGTGATCTATCTGAAATCAGACTCTTTACGAGCGTGATTAAGAAAGCATGTGGCTACTTTCAGGCTTAGTTGAAGCGAAAACCATTAGCAGACATGATTATTTCTACAAATTCAGCTTTTGTTTGAGATGATTTATGAATACTTACAAAATTTCAATCCACTGTCAACTTCTTCTCCAAAGAATATGATAGCAGCTAATTGCTCGATTCAGTGTACTGGTCTTCAACTTTTCAATTGTCGTGAAGTCTTTCATTTCAGACTTTTCCAGATTTATGGTTTTTCTTAGAGACTGGAGTGGGTATATATCAACAATCAAGATCAAGCTCAAATATTTCATGGAGCGAATCAAATCATTCGATCCATTTGAAACTTGAGACGATCAAGTATAGTTGTGAGATATCTAAAAATGGTTTTCCTGGTAAGCATCCTGTATATTTCCATCTGCTGTTCTAATCCATATTTGTCTAGAGCTGTACCCATGGCAGAGTCTTGCCAGATTTACGAAACCCTCTTCTTTGAATTCTGCCGAGTCATTTTTCTCTTGTCTATATTTCCCTCTTGTCTATAACTTTTCTATATCTTGTCTATATCTTTTCTATGTCTTGTCTATATCTTGCTTGTATCCTCTCTACCGCATGGCTAATTCAATGATTATCTCAGCCTGATATCTTCTTTCTTCTTTCTTCTTATCGCACAATCCATTCACCCTCACTTCCTCTTTATCTCATACACTCGGATCTCTGGCGTGCCCACGCGGAACCAGCAGTTCAAGTCACTAGAGTGAGGGTCGGCTAAACGGTCACATACATTCCAAGAAAACCTCGAATTAAGTTGAGCCTCCCATGCCTCGATGGTCTGCTCGTTTCTGATGGTCGCCGCCACATACGCCACAGTGGCCCCCGTGTCAAATAGTTGCGCCAAAGTATCGCACAACTGTGGCACAATCAGGGCATCGTACGTGACATCTGCGGCCACCACAATGTCCACGTGATGCTCCTGAGGTAGGAGAGGCTCTCCCCAAATGAGCTGGCTCACATTGACATCCAAATCTTTTGAATAACTGTTTAGGGCGAATGTTTCAGGTAGCTTTTCGAGAAGCGCACTATCGCCATCGGTCAATGTGATACTATGGAACTTGTGGGAGCCGTGTCTCTTCATAAGCGCCAAAGAAACAAGCCCTGTACCAGAACCTAGCTCGAGAATCCGTTTCCCCTCAAACGCCCCTTCAAAGCGGGAGGAATTGTTGAGATAATTCAGCAAATAGAGTGCGGCTTCCCATGTACGAAGACCCGTTGTGCCGGCCCCTGAAATAACCCGCGGGGTCTCTTTGATTGCCACAAAGTCCTTATTGTTATCAATAGAATATAGGAGGATATCGGCCAGGGTCGGCGTCAACTCTTGTGCGCCCAAAATGTCGGGCTTACAGTATAGTTCATACAACTCGTCGATGACCGCGGCTTTTTGCTCGAGAACTCGCACATAGCGGGCCAAAAAAAGTTTCACGTAGTAGCTGTTTGTGTTTGCTATGGTTTCAAGATCAGTTTTGACCCTCAATTGAGTGTTCTCGTCCAAAATGAGTTGGAGATTGTGGGCCATAAAGTCAGAAGGTGGGATGCGCAGGAACAAGCATGCCTGGAGCTGGTCATAGTCAATACATTTCATGATGGGAGATCTAAGGGTATGAATTTAAAAGGACTTCTGATTTTGTTGAGAGAAAAAATGGTCTCCCATGTAAATGATTGTGTTTTTATAATATGGGGCTGGAATCAATGGGGCCTGACTGAATGAACATGTAGAAGATGGAGAAATCTGAGCGATCTAGTTTAAAGAGGTGATGCAGTTGACGTAATTCGCGATGGCTGCGAACAGGGCCTCGTGCAAGCAAATGTGGAGGAAACTGGAGATCAGGAAAATAGAGGAAAGAAGAAGTGAAGAAAAAAAGTGAAAAAAAACATTTCTTCTTTGAATAAACACCAGGCACATTAAATAAAAGACTACGGATTCAAAGAAAGGATGATTCGGAGGGAGAAGAATAAAAATATAGTGCATTCAACAAAATGGGTCACGAGTAGAGTGAATAACGGAGAGACAGGAGGGCCATAGTGAAATTCTTGTGAAAAAGAAGGCTCTCTTTCATGAAGAGTTGGTCTAATCCGAAGTAAAATAAATCAAAAAATTGGAATGCGAGGTTTTTTTTGAAACAGATCACCAGTTGACTTTATTCATCTGGATTATGTCACTCAAAGCTTGCAAAATCAACACTGCCAATAGTGAGGGTCATCCACAGCTGAGGCAAGGAAAAGGGCTTGTTCATTTTTTACGATGGAAAAATTGAAGAGGTATTTGCTTGCGCTTTCTGGGCAAAATCATATCGTGAAGCGAGACAAACCTGACGATTGTGAAATTCCATACTTGACTCGAAGCCTTCCAAAATTTAGGTATACTGTGCTGCCAGGGCCATTGTAATAACAAAGAATATCAAGGAATAGCAAGAGCCTAGAGGTATGGCGTTCTGTTCTCTGTATTTAAAAAAAAGCCGATTTATTTCATAGATTAAGGCTATTGACAATGAGCAAGCGTAACGTATATAGAAAGAGCTGGCTATGGCGGTCACTGATGACCACATGGCTCGTGTATCTCAAACATGGCACAATGGATCAGAAGATTAATTGGTCTAACTTCTTGTGGGTTTAGTTTTATTCGAAAAATGTATGGAGCAGGCGAAAAGAGGTCAACATCCAGACCAGATTCTGAAGCCCACGCAAATGCACAAATTGAAAGAAAAAGAAGAAAGACACATTCAGGCTGTCTCCATCTCTTCACAGGTGTCTCTTCCGACTCGAATCAAAATCTGTCAATGTTTCCATTTTATCATTGTCTCTCTCTTTTGATTCGCTCAGAACAAAAGCCCCATCCATTAGTGCCCCCTCCTCCCCATTAATTGCTCCCTGTGAGTAGCCCCCTGTGAGTAGCCCCTTCATCTCTATCAGTAGCCCCTTCATCTCTATTAGTAGCCCCTTCATCTCTATTAGTAGCCCCTTCATCTCTATCAGTAGCCCCTCTACTCCTCGGCAATGCATCCGTTGACTCTGACCCGCTTGACGCCTCCATCTGGAATGATGGTGAGGAGCACATGGGTGAAGGGCGCCGTCTCAGACACCTCGTACACGTGCTCTGCGTCAGGCCCTGTTTTCGAGTCGCCCACCAAGACAGTCCATTTGTCCGAGTCGAAGCTGGGCGGCTCAGGCCCGCGGAAGCCCTTCAAGTTGACTTTCTGCGGGAAGTTGCCTCTGAAATGCGCCGTGTCCACCACGATGTTCTGGATCGCCGTGAGTGCACCCAACTGGATCACGACCCAGTCCACGTGACCAGGTGTCCGGGACCGTTTCGTCTCCCATCCGTCCGACATGTCGTGGCCCCGGCCGGGCAAAAGGAGGTTGTCGGCGCTGCCAAAGTGCTGGTCGCTGACCTTCACGGCCACGCCGCCGTTCTTCACCAGCGCATAGTCCATCATCGTGCACTTCTCCTTGGGCGCCACCGGCTGCACGACACCGTACAAGCGGAACCGCGCAATTCCGCCGTCCGGGTACATCCGCAAGCGGAAATGGGTGTACGACTTGGCGGTGACGCCCTCTGACCGCACGAAAAAGTGTCTCTGCGACGGCCCACACTCGGTCTTGGCAATCACCGGTTCCCAGGCCACGGCGCCCGACGCCCAGTCCAGCGGCTCGGCGGAAGCACTGAAATCGGCGCCCTCGACGGAGATATGAGGCGCGTGGTTGCCGTTGAAAAACGCCGTGTCGACCTCGCAGCCGGCGATTTTCGCCAGCGCCACGCCGGCCCGGAGCACGACCCAGTCGGCGTCGGCGGTGTTGTGTCTGCGGGTCTCCCAGCCGTCGTACCAGGCGCCGGCATGTGTGAAGCGGGAGGCGTCTCTGACCGGGGGCTTGGGCTTGATCAAGTTGTCGGCGGCGGCAAACCACTCGTCGGAAAACGCCACGACTTTGCCGCCGAGCTTCTCGCCAATCACGTCGGTGTATTTGAGCACGACCTGCGCTTGGAACTGGTCTTCAGAAAGTACTTGCGCCATTGTGGAAGATGGTGGGGTGTATTCCAGGTGCTAGTGGTGAAAGTGGGAAGAAAGATGAAGAAGTAGGCAAATCAGAAACTGAGTTGACTCCGGTTGGGGTATTTCTGGCTTGATCGGTTTGGGCAGTTTCTGGCCTGATCGGTTGGGGTATTTCTGGCCTGATCGGTTTGGGCAGTTTCTGGCTTGATCGGTTTGGAAATTGAGGCCAAGGTTCTGGGGACTCTCCTTACTGTATATGTCGAACTCAAAGAATCGATCCAGTTGTGTCTCTGTATGGAAATGCGATACAGACGATGGAATAAATAAACCAAGCTAGATAGAATGAGCTGGTTAGATGGGCCGGTTAAACGAAGTGGTTCAACGAACTTGTTGAATGAATTGGTTAAACGAACTGGATGGAAAATGCTCGTCTATTGTAGAAAGAAAAAAGAGAACTGATGCAGAACGTATGGTGAAAGTAATCACTTATCTTGTATCAATCAATGTGAGTTGCTCGGCTAATATAGGACAGCACGAACAGAGGTAATATATGATAGTCAATAATTGATTTAAGCGAAGTAACCCTGGCTTTCGAGAAGTCTTCTAAATGCACTCTTAAATCTGAAATGTGATTTGCAAATTTGAAATCCAGTAAACCCTCGATTACCATCGGATACCCTTCTTACTTTATAACTCTGGAGGTGCCGGCGATTGCCGAGTCTCTTGGCCCGTTCACACGCAGGCCAACTCCCAAATCGCATAATCAATACGTGCGGCAATCTCTCTAAAGGGCTGTGTAACTTAATCGATAGGCTCTGAGGATATCGATAGGCGCGATAATGCGGAGGGTGCAATGGGCGTAACTTTCGGCGGGCCGGCCCGAGACGAATTCCGCGGTGTCCTGGTTCTAGGGCCTAAAACCTGAGGTTGATGGACGCCGGAAGGGGTGGATCTTTCTTAGGGCCAGTGTGCAAGACTTTGAAACTTCAAAATATTGCGCGCTTCTCAGAGCGAGCCTTGAGGGAAAACAAATGTGCACAGATGAGAATTCTTTTGGTAAGTGAGTCTAGTATCTATTATTTGCCCCAGCTGAAAAGTAAAGAGGATAGATGTGAAAAGTCAGACAGCAGATAGCGCATCAAAAAATGAAACGTGAAGCAAAAGTGTATTATTGTTATCACGCCAACGCTGCTGACTCCGCGAATGGCGTTGAGCATGTTGAGTATGGAAATGAGTCAGAACACAGAGGGGACTGCGTGCTTTTTGTAGCCCGATGTGATTGATTTTGATAGAAGTCTATTTTCTTTGCATAGATTGTGAAAATGATGAGCAATCATACCGTCTATTTTTTTTCTGTTCCATTTTGTTGTAGTTCTTTGGCTTCTCATCCGGTAGCCCTATTTCCATACAGGTGTGTAATACATCAATTTTCATCTGGATCGCGTCATTTGGATGCGTTGCGCTTATCTTGTCTTTGCAAATCATGTTTATTCAAGGATATGAGATCACAACAAAGAATGACGCCATAGATAGCAGGCATGTATGCAAACGCAATTAAATCTAAGGGAACAAATTGCTAGCTGAGCCCAAAAATTGTGGACGTTATAGAACACCCAACTATGGTGAACTGAACCAAAAACGTCTTGTTCACGAGTGAGTTGTGTCTTTTTGGCTCACCTCAACCATGGGACCAAGTATTGCTCAATTAGCTCATGGGCTTGGGGGAAATATACAGTATTGCAACCTTGGAACTGAAATTAAGCACTGCTTCAACAGCTGGAGCTTGAGGTACGCTTTTGTGCTAGCTTTGAATAAATGATTAGCTAAGATCAGTGACTATTTTGGTGGATCGCAATATTGAGACAACCCGATAGGGGCTGAAAGTGAGCCGTGATTTTCTCGAGATCTGTTGATTTCTCGATTTTATATTGATATTCGAGCTATTATCTTTGTCAGGCAGCTTTCAGTAGACTCAGCGCTTCTCACGAAATAAAGGCCTTGGGTTGAGATCTCAGCTACACCGCTCGTGCTTTCTTTGGTGGGATTTCTCCCATCTTGTGTTGAGTCTCAGTATAATTCCTGATCTGGACTCCACCATTATCACAAACTCTCCCTGTTTCTGACAATTTTTTGAGCCAAAAAAGCCGCGGAAGATAGATCGTAGAGTCAGAATTTTTCTGAGGATCGCTCAAAGCACTTTAATATAAGGGACGGTCTCCAGAAGAAACGGAAGTCGGCGTAGTCTCATTAAGCTTGTATGATAAGAAACTCATAGATTTTTTACCTCACTCTTGACTATGAAACAAACCATCTCGAACCTCAAAATTCGTTTTTGAATGGCATATAATAGTTTAGAATGAGCGTTTGCGTTTAGTCTTGCAAGTCACTCATTTCAACTTGAGTTGCAAGTCGCACGCTAACTCAGGGAGATACTAAATCGTGAGTAGCCAAAAAATTGCAAAGAAGTCACACCAACGTTTTAGATTACCGCATGCACTTCAGCTAGCTTTAGACTGATTGTAAACACATCATCATCAGATATTGATTGCCAATCTCGACTGCACTTTCCGCAGCCTGCACAATGGGCAATGCCGCAGCTACTCAGAAACGGTTTTTGCAAAGAGACGATCTCCACGACGGCCCCGTGTTATGTGCACTCCGTTGCCGAGGAGATGCCTGGGCCCAACAAGGCCACCATCGCAAGGTCGCGTGCTTTTGTGCAGGCGTGCTTCCTAATGCGTCAGGATAATAAACAAAACAATCACTAACAGAGCTCACAATTGGTGTCTCATTTCGGGACACTTTTTCATAGGGCCCACAGAGTACACCCCGCTACCACTGCTCTCTCTAGCCCGTGAGGCCTCACACTCTTTTCTTATCGATTTCTCTTCTCCACCTTCAAGAGTGCTGCAGTCTACTTTTTAACCTATCCTCGACTACTTTTCCTAAGCTGGCAATTTGTCTAAACAACAACACGCACATTTTCCAGACGGGAAAAAATCACACCACATTCCCCGGCTCATCTTTGTTGTTGAACAATACCTCGAAAGCCAGTGAGATTCTCGAATCGCCATCTAATCGTCTTCTCGAATTTCATATTTCATATTATCACTGGCCTTTTCCTTTGTCCCACCCATTGTCATTCGTTTAAAGAAAGAACAAAGGAAAGCCTGCTCACGGTACTCGACTGCGATTCCACACGAACGACCAAGACAGTGAGATTTGGAAGAAAAGCGATTGTAATCTGTTCACATCGGTTTTCCTCGATAAAAAAAGGTATATTCAGCAATAGGATTCTGATTCCACGGCTGGCCCAGATAGCGCTTCCTGAAACTACGAGTTTATAGCCACCAGCACATCCATTGTGTCTTGAAACAGGCATCCAGATTTTTCCAAAAGCTCCTTCGGATCTCAGCTTTAAAGGGTCTCAGGAAGAAGTGCCCTGAAAGAAAAACAACGCTACTGACCTATTATTGAAACGGTCCTACAGTCTAAGCTTATACAACGAAACTCGCCTCTCTTTTCCTAGAGATTTTTATTTTGATTTGAAAACACTCTCAGAAATCAGTTTCGCTTGGTACGAAAAACATCCAGCTCGAGACTCGCCAAAACCGCGGATTCGCATCCTCTAAACCACAATGAGCATCGAATGCACTCTAGATACAAACGCGGAGGCTCGCCAGCACGAGTTGCCTTCCAGGGGTGAAGCGGCAGGAAGCCCGCGAGGCGCGAGGTCGCCATTGCGTCCGTCTCTTGTGGAAAATGTGGGCGGGAACCCCCACAGCAGCCAGAAAAGCGAACACAGTCCTCTACGCCGAAAGATGTCGATCTTTGCCCAGCTGCCGAACGGGCCCAAAACAGCCCGCACGCCAAAAACGCCGAGAACGCCGAAAATAGGCCGAATGCTGTTGGTTTCGCCCGACTCCAGCCCGTCCAAAGACCCGGGCCATGAGCTAGCGTTACAAAAACAATGTGCGGAACTATATGCGCAATTGACGTCTAGGACTACAGAACTTCGGCACGTAGAAGAGGAGCTCGCCTTGAAAAACCAGGCAGTCGAGGAGCTCACGGCAAAGACGCTTGCCCAGGACCGGCTTGTGCGGACTTTCGAGGACGAGCAGCGCAAAACAGCAGATTTGCACCGCCAAGAACTCAGACTATACAAAGAGTCGTTGGAAGAACACCAGCGCCAGAACTCAAGGCTCAAAGAGAAAATCGAACACGAACAACGGTTGGCCGAGCACGTGGCGGCCGAGCACGACGAAAAGTACCTGAAACTAGCGAAGAGTTTCAAGGCGTTGCAGAGCAACTACGAGCTTGAGAAAAGCCTGAGGGCAATGTTGATCGACCAGATTGAGTTTTTGACCAAAGAACGCGACATTTTGCTCGAGACCTCGGCGGCACAGTTATCGCCTGCTGGCCAGAACTTCGACGTGCTTTCCGGGTCAACCAAAAACGACGACTCGGACTCAGAGCGCTCGTTTGTGCACCATCATATGAAGGATAAATTTGGGTCAAGTGCTCATTTCCAAGACGATTCGCACCCACGTTCGCACCACGTTTTGGAACACGATTTGCACCCAAAGAGTAGACAAGGGCCACAAAACGCAGCACACGACTCGAAAAATAATTTCAACTATTCAACACACGCTGAGGACGGCCTCAAGCAGCACTCAGGGGCATTTGAGAGTGACCTCGGGAACAGCATACCCCAGGATCTCGCATGCCAAAATTGCACCTCCCCAGATCTCGCGTACCATGGTTGCGCTTCTCAAGACATCAAGTCCCAAAACAGTGTGCCCCAAAATTGTGCCCACGCTCATGTTTCTAAGAACCTAGAAAATGTGCCACGGGAGTCCGGCTCCAGCGCAAATGCCTCCTATGCGAATTTGCACTCCGACTCCGACTCTGACGGCAGCGTCCATGGCACGCATCTTCTCAGCTCGTTCGCGGATTTGACCAATGACCATGCCTTCGAGTCGTCTTCCCCTATTAAAGACAACTCGCAACATTCTCTTGAGCTATCACAGAACTTCCAGTTTCCGGCCCCTGGCTCGATCAAGAACGCCCCGCGGCTCCTGCTAGGCGCGGCCACAATGAGACCGTTTTCGCCTCCAATCCCAGAGGAGAAAAACAATACTTACAAGCGCCAGTCGTTGCCCGCACAGCTCAGGCTCAATTCCGAGGACGACTTTGTGCTCTCGCCCTTGAAGTTGACTCCTCACGCGAACTCGTCGTATTTCGACGCCGACGCCGACTCGTCAATCCCGCTTCTGAACACACGGCCCAACTCGATTATCAAGAAACGGTACTCCGGGTCAAGGGCACACCATTCCCGGTACAACTCGCATGACATTTTGCCCATCAAAGTGGAGTTCGAGCTGGTCAGCCCGCAGGTCCGCTCGGCGTCAGCCCCTGACAAGGAGCATTTGCAGCAGCTTCTGAGCGTGGCAGAGGGCAATCCGATCGAGGATTCGGACTTGGCCTTCATGAAGCTCAACGGGTTTGTGGGCGCCACCAAGCGCGACTCGCTCATGACAGACTCGTCCAAGCGGTCGAGCTTCATCTCGGACTTCAATGTCCTGAGCGGAGACATCACCAAGCAGGAGATCACCAAGCTCAAGTTCGAGCTCCAGTCGTTGAAGTTGCACAACGAGAAGCTCTTGTCGTATATCGGGTTTGAGCTCCAGAAACAGAAGAAAAACATCAAGAAGTTGTCCAGCAAGCAGAACCTCCGGCCCCGCAAGCCGGCGCCCTCCATCGAGTACTCCGACGCCAAGCTTATCGAGCGGCTGAAGGAAATGCTCATCCACAAAAAACGCGTCTTGCGCCTGGTCTCGATCAACCCCATCTTGTCCACGAAGTATGGAGGACGCAAATCCAGTGCCACGTTCCAGCCCCTCGTGGGTCTAGGCATGGCCAACAGCCTGACTGAGGATGAAGACGACTTTGTGTTCAACAGCCATTTCATCAGTTCCTTGGGCAAAGAAGGCAAAGAAGGCAAAGAAGACTGCGACGACTACGGGTTTCTCAAGCACAATGACAAGTACAATCTGCGGAGACTCTCGAAGAAAAACCAAGAGTACTCAGAGTACCATGATGAGCAGACTATCAAAAAGTACAAGTCTCAGACTTTTGGCAGTCCGGCCCGGCACAGAGTCCCAGACTTCTCGGGCGGCGAGGATAGCTATCTTCTGATTGACGAGGAGCCCGAGTTTGAGGACGGCGACTTTGATCTTCTGTGCAACGAGCTCGAGGAAAATGGCTGTTTGGGAGACGATATGAGAAACGGTGCTGGAGAGTTTGCGAAATTTGAAAATTTTGCGAACTTTAAAGATATTCGTGATTTCAAAGATATTGGCAATTTCAGAGATGCTAGCAATTTCAGAGAAATTGGCAATTTCGGAGGAATCGACGAATGCGACGAAATCGAAGAGATCGACAGTATCGGCAAACAACTCTTGAGCAACACTGAGCTGGGCGAGGATTGGGAGAGCAGCAGTGAACGGAGCCTAGGGTCGGATATCGACTACGACAAGTTGAACCGGTTCAACCAGATGAAGTATCTCATCTTGGGCAAAGAACACATGAAGAAAAGCAAGCACGCAGAGAATCTAGCGGACGAGAACTTGAAGTTCAAGTTTCTCACCATTGCAATCGGGATAGTCATTGTGGGAATCAAGCTTACGGCACATCCACAGCAACAACTCACGGGAAACTGACATATTTTTTTTCAATAACACTTTCTAAGGTCTGTTTTTGATTTCTTTTGGGTTAGGAATTATATATTTTACACGTTAGCGGATGTTCATTATACTCAACGGCTCATTCATCAAGATCAATGATTGATTTATCATAATGAACGGTTTATTCAATATAATCTAAGGTTATTTATTAGAATTTATGGTTTGTTCATTGTAGTCTTCTGAAATTTCATCATAATGCAAGGTCTATTCTATGTGATGTAAGTGCATTATGATTCACGGTTTGATCAATATACTAAAGACATTCTCGGGTCTTCCGTCTTGGTCGAAAGAGCACCATGTCATGTACGTGGTTTGTTTTGAGGGATAATCTTGTCGCCTCAATTGACAGTGTAACAACTACTTCGAAAGTAAGGCATGATTTCAAGCAACTATAGCTGGTGTCTAGTAAAGACATCAGAGTTTTGTCATTGGGGTGCAATTACCCTCAGATCCATCAGCCGTGAGGTGAATCTGAGAGTCTAGCTTCCAAAGGCGTGCGCTCGATGTTTGCACCTTGCGATCAATTTTTTTTTTTTTTTCTTCTTTTTACCGGCAACTCAATCAGAAAAGAAGGTCCCAGTGAAAATCGACTTAATTAATTTTGTTTGGTCCGGGGAGCCTGACGAAAGACCAGAAAAAGTAGCCAAAAGATTTTTGACTAGTAGCTTTATCAATCAAATTACTGAGAATTCAAGAAAAACCCCAAGTCTAGCTATCTTTTCAAACCACTCGTCATTCAACTCAGCGACCAACTTCGCAAGTCGCAATCAAGGAACCTGCTTATCCCTAGAGAAGTGGTTACAAGCCCGCACTCTGTAAAAGGAGTCCACGTTCTGGCCCAAAACCGCCAGGAATCGCGCCACTTGTCCGGGCCCCGGCCCAAATATACTTTTCGCACCCAATCGTATCACTGCAGCAACACTATGCAGCATGAGATCTCAAATCACCCCACTGGTTGCGATTCGCCGATATACATAAATGTGAGATACCCATTAGTCACAATTCCCTGGAGGCTCAGACCGCGATAGCTTGATCTTCAACAAATCCTTGTTCTTAACTTGACCACAAAATCCACGCTCTGGCCCATTCATAACCCTCGGCCAGGCTATAGGTTAGACCCAACACTGCTGCTGTTGTTTTCCATCTAATAAATTACCCAACTGAAAATGGCTCTCCGCAACTACATGTATGCCAAACATCTGAGCTCATCTCAGGCTGCGCTTATCAATAAAGAGCCCTCAGGCTCTTCGGCTGTGAGTTGTCCTCCTGAAAGGGCCTTGACCTTAGAAGATGGGTCTAAGGTGTGTGCTAATTGTGCCGACTGTCCGAAGAAAGTCAAGACAGATGACGGATCTCCAAAAATCAGAGTTCAGATGGAGAACGAAATCGACTTCACCACGCGTCTTTTGAGCAGCGCCAAAGTCTAGTTGTGGTATGCTATACCTTTGTGGCCCTTTCGATGCTCGATAAAACCACTTCATTTCTGTTTCCCAATTATCGTTTATAGATTAAATAAAATCCTGAAGATTTCTTTAGGTGCTCATAGTAGACTCAAGAGAGACTCGGCGGCTGCCTCTAGTAGCTGCCTTTAGCCAGCGGTTTCAAACCTGAGTGCTGTGATGAAATTAAATAAAGATTTCAAAACACAGTTGTCGAGTGATTGCAGGCAGCTATTCAAACTGACACCTATGAAATCAGTTTGCCAGAACACTTTGAGAGCAAATATAGCTCTACCAAAAAACCTGAGCTCATTTTGCAATCACCGTCTTTTGCCTCCCCCAATACCAACCTCTTCAAAACAGCACTACGAAAGCATGAGCTTGTTCTGCTCCCAGATCTTGCGCAGTTCTGAATCCTGCCACTGTTGCTCGCTCGTATACGATCTTTGCTTCACTGAGGTTTGTCTGATGAAAAGGTTGTCCATGGGCTGCGAAACGTCAACAGGCTCGGCCTCTTCCGTCCGGTACGCGTGCTGCATCTGCTGAGGGCGAGGCGGATGGCGCAGTCTATCCATGACAAGCGAGTTCAAAGGCTCTTCTGGCGTCTGCCCCACACCTGGACCGCTTAAGGAAGAGGGGCCTAGCGACGGCCCTCGTGACCGCGACCGAGACAGCGACCGTGGCCCGCGGAGATCCCGGCGGCTATGGGCCAGCATGAGCAGGTTGTCCTGAAGCCGGCCCATATTCCGACGCGTGTGGCGAGCCTGGGAGGCTGCAAGCTGCTGCAGGGGGTGAGTCCCTATTTGCTGCAGGGGGTGAGCCCCTATATTGTGCTGCAGGGGGTGAGCCCCTATATTTTGCTGGGAATGCGCCCCCATTTGTTGCATGTGTGGCTGCAAACGTGATTGCTTTCGTGGCTGTAAATGTGACTGCGCGTGTGGCTGTAAATGTGACTGCGTGTGTGTTTGTACATGCAGCTGCAGAGAGCGAGAGCCAAGTGTCTCGCTGAGGTGAGAGGTTGCATTTTCCTGCGACGACCGGAGGCTGATGAGCCGCTCACTGTGGAATGATGACTTGAACTCCTCGTATAAGTGCATCGTCTGAGGGTAGTCGTACTGGTGGTCCTGGAAAAAGCGGTCAGCCACATCAACAAGAAACCGCTCGATGTCATGCGCGGAAAACTGTTTGCGCGTATTAAGCGAAAGCTGCATTGCCAGCTCTAACGATTCCGCCAGCTCCAAGGTACCCGCCGAGTCCAGAACCACGTGGTCAGCGGCTAGATTCGGCAAGATATGCGTTTGCAGACGCGTTTGCAGGCGCAGTCTGTCGGCCAGCGTGCTCCGCGAGGACTCCAGCGGCAAATAGGAAATATTCTGCGGGAAACTGAGTGTCTGTTGCGGCCGAAAAAGCCCCTGGCCCTCGCTAGGGTCTGTGGGCGGCAGGAGCGTGTCTTTCAGTAGGGCAATATTTGCAGCTTCATGCCCTGCCAGTTCCTCCTCTGAGGTCGGATCGGCAAGCAACTTCTCGTTGTTTGAAGAGGTGAGATCGCCTCCATGGGACGTCTTCAGGCGGCAAAGGCCGTGTCGTTTTTTGAACTGGCTGAGCCAGCCGTGGCTAAAGCCAACAAGTCGTTTTGGGTTTTCCACGCCGTATTGGTGTGCGTAAATTTGCCAGTAGTTACGTAAAATCGGTTCCGTGATCTCCTCACCCAGCGCTAGCCGCTGTTGCACTAGGAGGTCCATGGCTCGGTTGATTTTGTCGTATTTGTACGTGACTTTCCGCCGGGCGTGTTTCTCGAACTGTGAGTCCAGGTCTCTGTATCGCAGGCGATATTCGTCCTCGTTTTTGAGCCATTCGTTGAACGTCAGAGTCAGAATCGCCACCTCGCTACGAAACCGTTCGACAGTCTCCAGCTGCGGCCGCCCCAGCTTGTGGTAGTAGTCTAGGATCTGCAATTTTTGCTCCAAAGTGGCCCGTGGCGGCTTTTTCAGAGCTGCTTTTGGATCCTTCGAGCCTTTGGAGGCCTTGGGCGGCAGTGGACCTGCACTATTTGTAGCAGGCATTGTTCAAAGTAGGTTCAGGGGAAACTCCTCGGATGATCCGATCTTTCTTGGTGCTATGGCACAATTGCCGGCTCAGGTTTTCGGCTCAGGTTTTCAGGTTAAATGACTGCTGAGGAACTCAAGACTTAACTGTGGCAGGGCCTGATGAAAGTGCACTGTGAACATTCAATTGCGGATCACAAGTAAATGGAGATTCAATGTTTTGATGGCTACTAGAGTGTGGTTTTCAGAGGATGGTGAGTCTCTGCGTCATGCATAAAGTCTATGGCATAGATCACGGCTAGTGCTGACAACTTTTCGAGTTCTGGATATTATATTCGAGTCCAAACTTTACTTCGGTTTAGGGCCGGGGGCATAAAAAAATAGCTGCTTAGCCCAGGGCCAATACGCGCGGAATGGGGCCTACGGTTCTTCGCGGGCCAGGCCCAGGGCCAGGGCCAAGTGGCAAGGGTCTACAACTGGGAACGGGAAATTTGAACGAAGAAAGTTCAGCCAGGTAAGACTATGACTGGTAGAGTATCAGAGATTATTATTGGAAGAGAGAATCTGATTTCTGGCTCTTTTCACGTCTTTCCAATGATTTTTGGTTTTCCACAGTCACTAACAATCCATTACTGTTTCATCTGAATGTTCAATATTGACTGTTCCTTTGTCTGCGGTTTGCTCGATCTCGCTTATTCGCAATCCTGCAGTGTGGGCATTCAGACCGACCCACGATATACACTGCAACCTGAGACTAATCGCGTACCTTCACGTTTCCAGTCTCACCTATTCGATTCCATTGGGCTGCAACAATTATTTACTTAATCGAGAGAAATAAGCTCGCTAGCTCTTGGGACATACGCAAATAACAGAAGTCTGAGGGTACTCCGTACCATATCCTCCGTATAACTTCTGCGGTACGTCGTATAGTGTACTGCGTACTCTATACATAGCGCGGAACTTAGGTTTGGTAAAATTTTTTGTTGAAGCCACCGGTTTTTAGTAAGGTGAGATCCTAACATATCCCTCTAGATTCCTTTTGCGTTGCTTAGGTGTTGTACTGCGAAATGCAAACCACTAAGGGGCATCACAAGGCTTGATTAATCAGAGGCAAACGTCGTTGTTAAATGAAGAAGTTTTATTTTTCGTTCCCCGTGGAAGTGTCATACTGCACAAGTTACTCGTACTCCGTTCCAGAAATGTGATGGTATTCCGTACAAATATCAGTATACTTTGAACAAAGCCAATTCTTACGGTTCACATGACACAGCGCTCAGAAAACTGTGAATGAACAAGGAACATAATTTAAAAAAAAAAAAAAAAGGCAAGCATTCGACTCATTACGCCAAGAAGAGGCATCTGACAATAAAGAATAGCATGCTTTGAGTGAAGAGTGAGAAGCTGCTCGATAAGCATTAAAGTAAGCTGACCTTTGAATCCATATTCTCCAAAATTCATGCAATTGTCTGGGAAGGCTGGTCATATCCTCCGTTTTTGTACCCCCTTAGATTTAATACTACATCACAGTGACTCGGGAATGTCCATTACCCATTCTGAATTGAATCGGGTTGTTATGCCAGATCTCTTAACCATTTTATTCGAGGTTCTTCGTGCGACTTTCTTCATCTTAAGCATGCTCACTTTCACGTTCTTTCACCTTTTTTTTTCCACCTCATATAAGTTATAGGCAAGAAGGATTTTGCCTACTTTTCAACATTCCTCTCCCTTGCATTTTTCACGATTATCCCACATTTCTAATCACACTCTCCTGTGTTTCCTTCCTTCTACTTCCTTACTCTCCTACTTTACTCCTCCTCCTCCTCTACACCTCTCTTCTGCTTTCTCTACGCTCTTCTTGCTATACCATCTCTTCAATGTGCGATTCTTTTAGAAACATATACTGTCGGCGGAAAGCGGTGGGAATTAGTGGGAGCCGGCGCCTCTGCTGACTCTCTCCAAGACCGACTCGTACGCAACCTCGGAAAAGTCTGTGCCCTGGATGTCGGCGGAAATTCCGTTCAACGCTCTTCTCAAGGCGTCTTTAGACGAGGCGTACACCATCTTCGATCTCACTGGAGCAGTGTCTGGAGACCAGGTGTAGAAGACAATCTTGTTTCTCTTACCTTCGCCACCACCGATCTCGTACTCGAAATCGTACACGGCGTACTTGCACTCGTTTTCAGGCAACTTCTCCAAGAAGGTGTCGTAGTCGGCGTCGGTGGAGGTCTCGTCCACGACAATCTGGGTTTTCTCGGCGTTCAACGCGAAAATGACAAACTTGTACTTCTTGCCCAACTTCAAGTCATTGAAGGCGGCTAAGGATTCGTCAGCGACGGCAACTCTAGACGGCTGTTAGTATAAAGGGTCGGGATAAATTGGGATGAGTAGGCATAATGAGGGATAGATAGGGATAGGTAGGGATAGGTGAAGGTCATGAAGGAATCATGAGGGAATCATGAGGGAATCATTAGCGATTCATTGTGGATTAATGAGGGACTCATGAGGGACTCATGAGGGATTGTTGAATAGCTCGGGAATCGAAGGGATAAAGCAAAGTTTATGAGGTGTACAGCGGGAAAACCCCTGAATTATGGTAGAGACCATTTTTCGACTATTCCGGGCATTCCCATTGGATGTGCAGCGGTGGAGGGAGCACTTATTTTACGCGCTGAAGGGGTTCTTAAAGGCCCTCAATTCTCCATGTTTCAAAATAAAAGTGGCCAATTCCGATATACATAATTCGAGTACGGCTCTCTCAGCCAGGCCGAGGGGAATGAGGATCAAGAAACACATTCAGCCTTTTTCATCCCTGGGATTGAAAGTACATACCCTGATCTGGACTGGGGAAGCGTTAGTATTGGAAACATCAAAGTCATTCCGCGCAGACCGGCAGGCGCGACTCAATGAGAGGCCATCATGGCTTGTAATGAGAATCTTCTTTAGAAGTTACGAATCAAAGCACATACCATTTTTGTTTAGTGTGAAGTAGAATAAAGAAGGTTATTAAGGTGTTCTAAGGTTCCGGAACGAAGTGCGGTTTGCTTTTGGCCAACGTCCACCGACACCGCGCGCGCCGTCTGCAGGATCAGGGGATTGGTGAGCTCATACTTTAAAGTTCAAACAGGTTGAGGAAGCCAAAAGCAACCGTGGGATTAATGTACACTAGGCATGGTGAAGGATACACTTCTGAGTTACATTAAATTGGATGATATAATTCAATCTCTAAGTTCAAAATGAACTTTACTCAGTGCAGATAATTTTTTTAGTAGTAAAAAATATACCATGGTGGAGTTTCTCATTGGTGAGAAAGAACACGCAAAGCTGACCCCAGCTTTTCACCTTCCGCTTTTCGCCCCAGGCATTCTATTCTTAATCCCGCGCCTCCATCCCACCTCTCCATAAGGCAGTCTGGTGTTATTTGTTGACTACGTAAGTGCAACATCATGGAGCAAAATCAATGTTCAATGATTTTGAGAATTTAAACTGCTGTCAAATTTTTAAAGATGAGATGATTGAAACCTCCAAAGAATAAAAATATTTTTGCTTTTCAAGCTTTTCCACAAGTCGAAAAGCTTGAGGTGCCTTATAAGAAGCCGCGAAAACAAACAAGCTATGTGGCTTTATTACGCGTTTGTGAAATACAAAAGAACGTATTTTCATCTTTTACTACTTACTCCTTGATTTTGTTCAGAGATATAGTGGTCACAAAACCGGTTGCCTTGTGTGCTACATGCATGCTTGCTCCTTTGTTCGTTTGATGCGTGTTACTCTTTATTTATGATAGAAAGGTCTGTCTGAATTTGGCATACTCTAGAGTACGTTGTATTCTCGCTATGTGTGAATTGATCGATTCCCCGTTTTAAATCAATGATCCTTAAGTTCACTCGAAATCAGATGCTGGATTATTCTGGGCTGTGTTGTTTGAATATAGAATAATATAATGCGGTCATTATAATATTGCTTCCTGTAAAAAAGATTTTGATAGCCCAAAACATCCTTCAAATAAGCACTCAACCAATTGGACACGATTCTAGGCAGAAAAAAATCCTGATCCATCCTGTCTTGAAAGTTTCATATTTATGAATAAATATACATATACATCTGCTGACTCGTGGCTTTTCCTAAGACTGAACAGATCTATCAATATTTCTATGAGAGGTCTATCTTAATTGCTTTCGAAGAGCACAATGATATCATAGAGCTTTAATCAGATCTTTTCGATAGACCTTGTGTGGATTTATTCTTCTAAGATAATTGTGTAGTCCAATGAGGACCCAAAACCATTGCCACCTGTAGTCTCAAGCTCTATTTCAGTATGTTTCTCTCTTCTTAGCCAAATCGTTTAAAATATTTTTGAACAAGATTTCTCTTAGAGTAAATAAAAATTTGCTACTCGTATAGCATGTTTTGTCTTGGCGTTGATACTGTTATTTTCTCTACTTCGTGAAATCAACAGATTTCCACCAACTTCAGGAATCATTCAGTTTAAATAGAGATAGCCTTTCACCATTTCAAATGACGCCACTGCTGTGTCTCCCAATTACCAAACTCAATGGGCAGAGTGAATCCCTATGATTTGTTCTAAAAGTCGAAATTCGACAGGCATGAAATTCGGGAAAAAGTCGCCATCAAAATATCTGCATTACTTCCATCTGAAGGTCTGAGCCTATGGTGTAATTTTGTAAAATTCTTTCGCCAGCTTTTAGATGCGGATTGAGACTTTTTTGTCTGATTCATCTGAATAAAAAAATAAAACATTTAACATAATATGTAGATTTCTCTCAACAGGTCTCAAGAATCGTACATAGTGTCGCTCTGGGTCGCCTAACATCTTTAGGACACCAAAAGCAACCCCTCTTAGCGCGCCCTCCTTGGAACATGGACAGTTTGTCATCGACTCGCTAGGTGCATCTGGCCTTGAGGCCGCTTCAAATCTCACGAATCAAGCCGTGCTCAGGAAGTTACAACCTTTGGCTCCGCCACTCTACAAATGTAAATTTTGTAGACGGTGAAATAAACCCATTCAATTGTTTTAAGTTTTTATGAGACAGTTTGGTTGACACCGGTTGCGTCAGCTTCTCCGAGGTACTATATTTACATACATGAGCTTATTTTCGCATTCGAGGTGGACATACCCTGTTAATTAAGCAATAAGGAAAGGTTCAAAATTTCAAAATTTCAAACATATTGCATTAAACTTTCCCAAATCAACAAGAGATGTGGTGGCCGAGTGGTTAAGGCGTGAGGTGCAGGTTAATCAGCACCTCCTCATGAGCTCTGCTCTCGCAGGTTCGAATCCTGTCCACGTCGCTTTCTTTTTCTTTTTGCCATTGAGATAACATACTTTATTTTCAAAACAAGCCAATATCAACGCTTCCCACTTTTTCTATCAGAAGCTTCTTTTCCTCTGCCTGATGGGCTGCCTGATGGGCAGAGAATGGGAACATGGGTTGAAAGCCCGCTCATCATCTGAATGTGCACCATACAGTCATATACAGTCCTATACAGTCCTGATGGAGACAACTCCAAAATACAAAATCAGAGGGCGACGTAAAACACCAATACACGTCTCGAAATACACTAAATTGTTCTTTCTCATAATCATCCATTGCCAGCCATGGAAATCGATCTCTACGAAATCCTAGAGGTGCACCGGTCCGCGTCGCTGGGCGAGATCAAGAAGGCCTATAGGAAATTGGCCCTCAAATATCACCCAGATAAAGTGTCTGAGGACGAGAGAGAAGATGCCGAGATCAAGTTCAAAGAGATCTCGCGTGCATACGAGGTGCTCAGCGACGAGGCGAAAAGACTGGACTACGACATATACGGCACAGCGGAAGGTTTTGCCGAGCCGGGCCAGGGTTTCAGCAATAATCCATACGATGGCTATGGTCAGCAGCAATACGGCGGCGATGATTTCTACAATTTTTTCTCCAACATGAACGGGGGCGGTCGTGGGCCTGCGGGCGGCGGGTCGCGTTCTCGGGCGAGCCAAAAGACCGACGATGCCGAATTGGAGGTCGAGGTCACATTGGAGGACCTTTTCAAAGGGAAAACCGTGAAAATCACCTCTACTCGGGACGTCATTTGTGACAGCTGCCGTGGCACGGGCGCGCGCAAGAAGGCGGTGCCGAGAATGTGTGCTCTGTGTGACGGCCAGGGTTACACTACCAAGATCAAACGCGTTGGACCCGGTTTGGTGTCTCAATTCCACGTGGATTGCGAGCTGTGTCTGGGCGAGGGCAAAACGTACCGCACGAAGGATAGATGTAAGGCGTGCCGCGGGTCCCTGTTGACGGAGGAAACGAAAATCTTGGAGTTTGAGATCCCGCCCGGCTCGAAATCGGGCGAGCTGGTGGTTTTGGCCAACGAGTCCGACGAGGCTCCGGGGAAACAGGCAGGAGACGTCATTCTCACCTTCCATTGCAAGGACCATAAGACGTTCACGCGGAAAGGCGACGACTTGTTTGTCCGCTACAAGATCACCTTGGTCGAGGCACTACTGGGCTTTTCGAAAGTCGTGGCCAAACATCTAGATGGGAGGGCCATTCACATCAGCACGCCCAAGGGCAAGGTGATTCGGCCAGGGGATTTCATCTGTGTCTCCGGCGAAGGCATGCCTGTGCATGGTGCGGCCCTGAGCTGGTTCGGAAAGAGTAAGAAACGTGGTGACATGTACGTCGAGATCGAGATCGAGTTCCCCACTGACAACTGGTACCTCGAGAAGAATGACGTTTACAAGCTCCAGAACTTGCTTCCTACAGAACTCCGCAGCGATGCCGACAAAAAAAGACAAAATGTCCCCGTCGACCTGTTGCCCGAGGCAAATATCGAGTACGTGAGTGAGTTCACCGTTTCCCGTGCAGAGACACTTCCTGACTATGAGGCGTCTGCCTCAAACGGGCAGAAATCGCATGAATCGCATGAGCATTACGCCGAAGATGGGTTTTATGCTCATGCTGATGCGACTCCAGAGTGTGCTACTCAGTAGTGAAGATGTGGACGAGATACGGGGCAGGATAAGAGATACCCTAACGCGCGATGGCATATCCGCGATGTATATAGTATTGGCAAGGTGGGCGAGGATATGGAAGGTGTGGGGTGTATCAAGAAGTGTTTTAAGTGGAGAAGTTTTATTTGGAGGTTGTTGAATTCAGTTTATGAAGTATGAAGTATGAAGTATGAAGTATGAAGTATGAAGTATGAAGTATGAAGTATGAAGTATGAAGTATGAAGTATGAAGTATGAAGTATGAAGAGTGCATGCATACAACGAATCGAATTGGGGGATTATAAATATCATGTCATTATTGTACGTGAAGAAACAACTAAAAGTCGAGCAAATCCTCTAGGTCCGCAGGGTCAAGACCCAAAGTGTTATTTCCGGTGCCAGCAGTCAACTCTTCATGAAACGCTGTGTTTAGTTCCCTCTCGGCGTCACTGCATTCTCCCTCGTCATCCGTGAAAAACTCTGTTCCAGGTGGAAACATCCGAGCCATTTCATCAGCAGACTCGTCTTTATAAAAAAAAGGCGCCTCAGACTCGCTCAAGGGCGACAATCCAGGTGGCACATACTCCTCTGGCTCAGGCCTCTCCGGAACCGTTTCGACGCTATTTTCGTCCTCGGCTAGTTTCTCGATGAGCAGCTCGATTTCAGGGCTGAACGCGCCCTTTTTGATCGGATCCCTGTTCCGTATTTTTGAATCCTCAGAATTTAGTTTTGAGGCATGGAGTTGCGCTGTGGCTGCAGAAAACGTGTCTTTGAGTGCCTGGCTTGGCGGCGGTAAGCTTTTAGGAGTACCTTTAGTCAACGTATCGGACCCTAACAGAGGCACAAGCTCCTTGGATCGGTGCAGATCCTGCAGCGGAAGAAGCGAGTTTTTGTGTGGGTTTGTAGGCCGTGGGATCGGCGCAGAAATATTCGCTGGTCTATTGAAAAACCCAAGTGACAGATTGGACTTGGTGAGTGCGGGTTTGGTCACTTTAGAGTCGCCCTGGATGGACGAGGACTGCTGTTTCAAAGCAGGGCGCTGAAACGTCAGCGGCAACGACAGTTTCGACCTTTGGAGTCCGGGGATCGCCTGGTTCAGACTCTTGCCCCCCAAAGGCACCCTTGCTCTTTTCTCGTTGACGTTTCCTTTGGCAGAAAGGGGCCTTTTGACGGACAAAACAGATCCCGGAGCCAGGTCCTGAGCCGCCGGGTTTCGTAGCTCGGTTTTCGCAGGCCCCACCTTATGCTGGTTTTCCTGATCGACGTGAAGTCTTAGTCTATTTGTGGACATGATTGCGTACCTAAAAAACAGAAAAATAGATGTAGATTGCCCGAAAGTGCTTCAAGGGATCAAGGAAAAAGTGTAGTACTGAGGTAAATCCTAGTCCCAGCTCAGGCTCCGCAAATGTTTATCTTTGCGCGAAACAGGCAGGACGCGTGTGTGCAGGATTGCAGCACGATCTGAGGATCTCAACTGGAAGTCAACTAGCACAGCGCGCGACTGAGACAAAAGTGAGCCCACCAGCTTATGGTGGTCGGAGTGGTGGTGCTCAGCTGATAGAAATTTTTATGAGTGGTGTAGCATAGAAGCTAGAGAGTGTGGTAGTTTTTTTTTCTCCTTTTCTCTTTTCCTCTCTTTCTCATTATCCTCTTGATTCTCTTCATCAATATCAATTTGATGAAAAGCTGGAGTTTATCAGAGCATTAGAGTCATTTGGAGTCTTGGGTGCGAACAGCTCCATCGAGAAGTTTGGGTGTGGAGGCAGGCGAGTGCGGTGAGAGGAATCCGGGGCATAAATGGAAATACACATTATTTCATGCAGAGGAACGATGAAAAAAAAATGTTTTTGAGACATAGAGTACAATAGGATGTTAAATTATTGATTGATGGCTTTTTTTTGGAGTTAGCCAAGATCTGGTTTTTTAGAACGTTTAAGAGCTATCTCAATTAATCTCAATAGAGTCATCACACATAAAAATCTGACATTCGAAGTGGACTTATCAGCGACCTCACCTTCCTTGAAAACTGCGCTGGATTTCAAAAAACTATACAATTGAATTCAGATTCTTAGACATCTTTGCTTCTAACACCTCTATTTCTCGAACCAACAACTAACCAATGCGAATACCGACGTACGAACTGTGAACTGTGAACCGTGAACTGACGTTCTGGGGCAAAAAATGGCGAGGGCTTGATTCTGAGAGAACATCGCCTTCGACGACCGAAAGACCAAATCTTTCCCAGACACGTTCCCCATTTATCACATTAATTTTTCTTGCCTAGAAGTCGAAAAGCACATCAATCCGTCCTTTTTTTTATAAAGTAGTAAACTGTGTCGTATCACTGAGTAAGCTCAGATTCAAGTAGTGCAGTTTTCAGGGCTCGAAAACAAAGTACTAAGTGATCGGGTTTGGCAAATGAAGGATTCCACGACTCGTTACTCCAATCAGACCAATAAAAAAAAAGTCACATTTCGAGACTTTCTCCAAATATCTGAAGCTTGACTTCCAAATAAAAAATTATGCAAGTCACGTTCAATGCATCTGCCTTTAATCCTTATATCATTTGCTAAGTAAAGAGGGCGCCGGAGTCCGCGGTATGCGCTCTGTTCAAAGCAGCGCTGGGACCCCAACCGGACTCAGGGCCTCCAACAACCCTAACTAATATTACATGCCATTGCCCCAGACCAGTGTTGGCAACAGGTGCGAACTCGAATGAAAAAGTTAACATTTTTACATGAAGTGAGTAGGGCGGAAATTATTCGTTTCCGCTCATGAATAGCCAAAAATTCATGATGAGTAAATCAAAATTCCCACTATTTTAATCTGATTATTCGACTTTGAGGGTCTGATTACAATGCTGGAATAACTTTTTTCGACGTGAGTATGCCTCAAAGTATTCGAATACAATGGTGATTTGTAACGCCTTTCATTGTTCGCACACATTGATAATCTGAATATCTCGATTGAGCTATTCGTCAATTTAAAGTGAGAATGATACTCGATTCATTGTCTATTTTTTGTTTGTTGACAATTGCTGTTGACGCGACGAGCAAATTGAAACATATGCAGCTGTTTGAACGAAATGAAAACACTCGTCCATCAGCATGTCGCGTGATATGAACGTCGATGAAAAAAACCAAACTATTCGCTCGGTAATGAAAAAGGTCCAGAAACACAATTGCAAGGGTGGTATAAGCTTCTTGTGTGTTCAGCAGTCTTCAAACCTGTTCCCCTCAAAGCACAGCTGCCTTCCTGTTTGCAATCGCTTACATACGTATTTAAAGAAATTCCAATCATTTGAAATAGGCCGCTCTTCTTTGTTAATGTCTTGGTACAATCAGTCTTTCTGGGTCTTTCATGAAAGGACCTTCCCCTTAGTCTATTGCTGTCAAACACATCGTGAATGTAATTGCATATCTCGAAAGCATTTCTAATCTGACATGACTCCGATGACGTTGGTCAAAGCCCTTCACATTGAGCCAAAATAATTGAATTATTCATGAATATGTATTTGACTAAGATGAAAAAGAATCGATTTAATCAAGTATTGGCAAAAGATTTATTCGAGTATCGGCAAAATCTAATTGATTTATTCAATTTTTTATTC
>JAJLZY010000020.1:0-63965 GCA_030564885.1 Metschnikowia kofuensis (nom. inval.)
AATGCGTCCAGTCGGTGTGAGCAATGTCTCTCAATTTGACTTTGCTATTTCCAGTCAGGATTTTAGACATATGATGTACCATTTTGACCTTGAGATATTTCGTATACCAGCTAGAATCCTTTTCAAGCGTTGCTGCCAAAACCATGGCGCGATGGCCCATGAGCTGTTCTTTGAGTTCAATAAGGCCATATCCCCCGTGCTTAGGGCGGGCATAAAGTTTGGTCTTACTAACCTTCTTGAAAAGCTTTGGGCTTGCATTAAACTATTCCAATGAGTCAAGAATCAAATTACTGGTAAAAGCAGTGTAAAATAAGTGATACACGTTATATCAAAAGTAAAGTCATCATGTGCGACCTGTATAGTATTCATAAGGTGGAACTTCAGCAAGCCTTTATGGCCAAGTTGGTAAGGCACCTCACTAGTAATGAGGAGATCGTCAGTTCAAATCTGGCTGAAGGCATTTTTTTACGTCAAGTACCACATCACGATTTTGAGTAAAGATGAATCAGTTGTAACGAGTCAAAAGTTTTGAATTCCAATTCCCCAGCAATTTAGAGTTATGTCCCATAAGAAATAAGTTTCAGAGGATAAATAATAAGCTTCAGGGGGTAAGTAATAAGCTTCGGGAGTAGAAAAAATGAGAGACGGACAAATCCGGATGTGGCGTGACTACAGAGCCACATGCGCATCTATTCCTTTTAGACTGAAACTTTCTTCCGGCCGTAGCAATCAGTTTTTACTCCATTCAGCTTAATCAACGGGGGTTCTGTTTCCATACAAGATTATAGTCAAGTGAAAAAAGATTTGCGTAATCCAACGATAACAGATATTGACTTTGCACAATTTTGATTTCAAAACAAACTCAAGTGTAATCCCAATCATGACGTGATGAATGTATCCCTAATTGCAATCAGAAAGAAGCTCAGATGAGCCGTAGATTAAAAGGCAGGCGGGCAGCTAAATTTTATACTTCTTTAATCGGCCATCGACAAGAAACACGTGATCAAAGATCTCCAAACAGAGCTTAAACAGTAATGATGGAGTTTGCTAGGAGCCATTCGTGCCGAACTTCCCGATGAAAAACTTATGCTGAATATATATGACGAGGGCTCATCTTCTTTTCATCTCAAATCAATATGTTAGCATGCGACGAAGCTCAGCGATTAGGCGTTTGAAAACACCGAATCGAACCTTGAACAGACATAAGTTCATGAATAATCGCCCCTTGTGTATCACTGCATGAAGCGATTCCTTGACTGCTGATGGGTGTCTGAGCCCGAAGAGTTTTTCCCAGCTAATATTGATCGTTTACGCGGAACTCGAAATTGTGAGATTCGATATTTTCCTTTCAGGTCCTCTTCGCCTCTTCTAGAAGAAAGACCAAATTAATTCTATTCCGAATGATGTATATTCATAATTGACTCGAACCAAAAAGAAGTGATTTGACAGGGCAGAGATCCCTTTGGGGAATTCCCCGTGTTTTGGGAAGTGCAGCAATAAGAGGAGGTATTGAGATGTTACTGGGGCGTAAAGCTTTCCCGAGTGTTGCTCAAAGCAAGTAGAAATGAGCGGAATTAGCTCACTGAAATGACAGAGCCACGGAATTTGGCCTCCCCCTGAAATCTCTCGGCTATGTACATTGCACAATTTCTTGGCTATGTTAATCCTCCAAAAAGCTAAAAATCATCAAACGAGAGATTGATGGGCAAGAGAAATACAGTCGAAAAAGTTATTGCCAAGAATGTTCGGTGTCCATTGTTTGCACGAAAAACTCACAAACTGCATTTGCCAAAATACCCTCAAGATCAATTACTATTTCTTATGAGAGATGTCTGTAACGTATTTGAAACTTATCCGCATGGCTAGGAAAAGTGACTATCACTGGAACTCTAATCAAATTTGGGGCTCAGCTAGAAAGCCCTGCTTTCGTTTGAGCATCAGCGAGGAGTCAATTTGCCTAACCATTGTTTTTCTTTTCTCTTTCTTGGCGCGCTCAGTCCTCGAGGCAATATATAGTTTATTCTTGCTGACAAATTGATGTCGGCTTTGCAGACGTTTCGGGCTCTATGTTATGACCTGTTCAACAATGGCTGATGCATATCACCATTGGGCGCTCACAAGTATGTGATACCCCGTCTGCCATTCTTCGCTTTTGTGCCTTGACGAAACCATTTTCGAGCCTGTCCGCCGTTTCGAATAGACGACAAGTGGCCTGGATCGGGCCCGGGCAGACGATTGTCGGAAGCTCCTAAATCAAGAACTAGCTATATATAGAGGCTACAATTCTGTCTTGGTGGAATGTTTTCTATACCACAACAGAATAACATGTTATCAACTAAGACTTTTGCAGCTCTCTCTCTCCTCGCCGTCGCTTTTGCCGAAGTGGGTCTGGGTATAGGGACCATGTTCATCACCAGGATCGATGGAGCTCCCCAAAACCTCGATGAGAGAAACATTGCAGCTTGGGACACTGTCTTTGCAACCGAAGAACTGACTGTTTTCACTGACGACGGGAAAACTGTAAAGCTTTTCAATAAGGAGTCGTATATGAGCGTGAATCCCCAGGGTGAGCTCATTATGCTGAGCGAGCCCAACTTTAATCTTAGCATTGATTCCGAAGCCGGTGAAAAATTTGGTCAATTGAACTACAACGGAGATGGAGTCTTTGAGCTTTGTGGCGATAAGCTGATCCGTTATAAAAGCGGATGTGAGGGGGCACGCGACATATTGATTACCTTCGAGGACATCTTCGGTTAATTGGCCAGCTTTAAATGGATCTTCTTCCGATTCAATGAGTCCTTTTTGGCGCTCTTAATGAGCATGACTATGAAAAATATATAAAAACACAAAAAAATAAACACTTCGGTGGAATATTCTTGCTCAGACAAGCCCTGAGATTGCGTACTTTTTTCATGATCCCGAGAATGGTCAAAGACCTAAAGTATTTTGCCACATATTTATAAATGTACATAGGTTTCAAGTCTCGTCATGCAACGTGCCTCGCCAATAATTCTAAGGGACGTTATGGGGATTCTTGAATTCCAGCATGATCAAGTGATGCCACAACAAGTTCAGATTGATTTCCGAATACTCCGAACCAATTCCAGATTGAGCCTACGACCTGAAGATCTAGGATATCATCAATTATAGTTTTGAGACAGGCACCTTATACAAAGTCAGACATAAGTGCGACAGGATCATTTGCAGTTCTACTTTTTGGATGTGACACTCCAACTCATAGCATATGCGAAATTCAGACCCACCGTAGCATTCCTGAGTACAAATGGAGTTTCATGCAATCTGGAGCCAGTGTATTTTTTCGAGTCTCCGGAAAATTTCTCTGCCACTAGAGCCCAGCTCAAAACGGTAGTTCGAAAAGTGTAGTTATTCCAGGTTTGCATTGTACAGCGACATATTTCATGCAGACCCTCAAGCGATATCTTATCTTGATCAGCTGTGATCGAGTGAACTACCTCCAAAATTGCTGGGTCTGCGCATACTGTTGCTGAGCTCCCATTTGCAAGTTTGGCTGGGGGGTGCCTTGTAAGTGTTGTCCTCCGGGGAACGTGGCCCCCGTCTGTTGTTGCTGCTGAGAAAACTGAGGTTGCTGAGTGAACTGGGCCTGCATGGCATACTGTGGGGCCTGTTGCTGTTGCTGTGAGGCCTGACCAGTGACTTGCGCCGAAGGCGTTGCAACATTTGTGGCGTACTGGTCTGGCTGGCTATATAGCGACATGATGCTTTGCTTCGTCGCCTGCTGCGCAAGGAACTGTGGGTTTGTCTGCTGCACGAGAAGCTGCTGGTGCTGTGGGTTGCTGGGATCTAGGTACTGCTGGCCATTTGCGTCGATATACGAAACCTGGCCGGTGACCGGATCTGTGTATTGATAAATTTGGGGCTGGCCAGTTGCTTGTGCAGAATAGACCAGAGCATTGCCGACTTGCAGCAGTTGTTGCAATTGTTGTGGCTGCTGCTGCCCCGTCCACCAATCAGCGGAGACAGGCGCAGCAGAACCAGCAGACGTGGCTGGGGTATCGGTGGCTTGGCTTTGTGCCAGTGCGGAGGGCCTTTTCGGTAAACTAGGTGGCACTTCCGCCAGCGAAGGGTTCACTTTAGCGTCGTAGTCCAAGATATCCAAGGCAAGATCGACATCGCCGCTACTGAGGGCAAGACTTTCGATAACCGCGTCTCTGTTCGAGTAGCCGTACGACGTGATCTTATTTGCCTGTGCACGGTACTGGGAGACCTCGTAGCTGGTGGGTTTACGATGCGAGAGTCGCTCTAACCGCACAGAAGCGGCTCGGGATCGGTTGGCAGCAGAAATGTGGACCGCAGACGACAGCCTGGACCTGCTGGCCGGTGTCAGGTGTCCGCTGGTCTCAGAGTAGCGGCTGCCTCTGCTACCATAGTCTGACGCGTCAATACGGTCGTCGCGAAACCGGCCAAGTATGTATTTCTCACGAAGAAACTCCTCCATTGGCGTGTTGTCGTCGTCATCATAAGGGAATGGGACTCCTTTAGGGTTCCATTTTTGCTGGGCACGCTTGTTTCCAATGCGCCGCAAATCGTCGATCTGGTCCTCGGACCAATTTTCCAAAGTAAGCGACTTCACCTTCGACACCGCGTCACCATAAGGCCCTGCTACGCCCAAAACTTTACGATGTGCGCTCGCACACCGGCCACAAAGCAAAATACCAATATTCCACAGGGCCCATGTCGGGTAGTCGGCGCCGCACTCGCCGCATTTGTTGTTGTTTCCCCGGGAATTGACAATATCCAAGATTTGCCGCTCGGCTTGTTTCTGGCTTTTTCTGAACATCTCGCAAATGTGCCTCCGAGTTTGGGCTTAGAGAGGTATTCGTGATCTACTGTGGGTCAAAGAAATTAGAATGGAGATGGTATGAGTGAGTAGTAGCAGGCTGCGGTGGCTGCGGCCGTTGCGCGGGCCAGGTGCAGAACAGAACAGTAGGGCCTAGGTCATAGAGGAAGTCAGAGACGCCATTCAGTGGAATAGAATTCGTGCTATTTTGGAAAATTAATCCTATTATATTGAAAAACCTCAAAGTTGTCGATGCTTTGCTCCCAAATTATAGTTTTTTCCCTTTTTGCCAGATCCGTCATGATGTTGACGGGTTCTTGTGAGCTTGCTCTGGGCTTTTTGAGTATTGGCCTCTGGCCCTCGCGACCTCGGCCAAGTCACGTGCTCGAGGCTCTTCCGCAATTTTTTTATTGCTGAGACCGGCTCATAAGTTAGTGCCGAGCCCCCACTTTTCAAAAGGGACAAGACGGCGGATATCTGGTAATTTCTGGGTTTGTATTAGCTATAAGGATCTTAGTCAATTCAGTTCTGCTAGCTTCAAGAAATCAAAAGTTCAAGAGCTTTCATTGAACTGCTTGACTTTGAGCAATTGACGAGTGATAAGGCTCATTCGCAGCAGTTTGATACTTGCAAGTTGCAACCGCTATTTCAAAATGTACTATTTATTTAAGTAACAAAGTCAGTAAGCCTCGCTTCTCAAATATCAATTGACATTGATTGCACTAATAATTTGCCTATTTACTTTCCTCCAAGGCAACAGATTGTGTAACTTCAGCAAGAAAATACACAACTCGAGGCTCGACCGCTGAACCTCGAGTCTCTCGATCAAGCCGTAGTCAAATATGACTTCTTTGTCACCCTGCGAGACTACAGCTCATGCAAAGTATGTAGTTTGATAATAAACAAAAGTCAGCGTGGTTATGTTCGTTTACGAGTATGCTGCAAATGGCGCCTGGAGTTTTGTATGTCAACCCGCTTTTATTCAATGTCCTTCACAATGTCTGTCACGTCAAGAAGCCAAAACCACATCAGCCAAGAAATCTTCAATGAATAAATAAGATATACACTGGACGCTTCTCATACGAGAGATATTTTCTTCGATGTCTTAACCGTCTTTAACACGAGATGATCAGCTTCGAAGTACAAGCCATCGAGATATTGCGACGAATCTATCTCGTCCAACCACTTTCGAGTCTCCAAATATTCAGGATCGCTCATTCGCTGGCCACGTGGTAGCAACTCACAGACAACCACAGTGAAATGGTAATACATCGATGATATGTCTGTAAATTGTCGATGTTTGCCTACATTGAACTGCATCCAGTTATAATGCACGTTCGAAGAATCAGCAACCTCTCCCAAGGCTGTGGAAACCAGCGTTAAATAATCGAACTGAGGCGAGGTTTTCGTGGGGTCGTCAACAGCAAACTTCGACAAGCCTATTCCCAAAAATATCAGTCCTGTTTTCGTCAGCTTGTACAAATGCAATTTACCGTCCATTCTGAAGCGAATCATCCTCTTTCCACTGGCCTTGCCATTGGAGAGCATTTTATCTAGTGCAGATGCTTTCTCGGTGACCAAGATTTCCGGTGGGATTTGAAGCGACTTTATTGCTCTTTGCGAGTTCCCCACAAGCTCCTTATACTTGTACTGGGGCAAGGTCATGTTAGGAAATAGTGATACATGTAGGTCCGTGAGAGACCTTGAGTTAGTATGTCCGAACATGCCATGTGCCACGGCTTTCGTCGCCACAATTGAATTTGTGGAAAACCGGTTCTCGAAGTTCGACACTCTTTCTTTCATGGCTTTTAAAACCACATCGCCGGCTGCCCTGAGCTTGGCTTTAGCTTCTCGAGAAGGTTGCCATGGGAGATATGCAAACGCGTTGATCTGACGCTTTATGTTCATGCTATATTCCTGCAGATACGAGAGAAGTGGAGGGTCAATCGGAAGCTTCTGATCAGTCTCTTTCGAGCAGTCGGCTGTATCGCTTTCCTGGTCAGATATGGTACTTTTTTGATGTCCTTGATAAATTGTATCATTTACCGGGATCGCCGAGATGCCGCGCACGTGATCAGAGCTTAGTGACGACTCGTCTGACGAGTAGGCAGCCAAGCATTCCATGGGAGAGATTATTTTATACCACGAACAAATTGTGCTAGCACGCTATGTCTAGGCGCAAAGTGACATCGAGAATTCAAACAGGATTCAAATGTGTGCACTTTTGGGATATAAGAAAAAAAAAGTGCTACCAGGGACTGTTATCTGGGCACATAAGCGGGCGTCAAACGGGGAAATGTACAGGCCCCAAGACTTCCGTCTCAGGTCACATGGTCAGAACAAATGCGCACGCATCACAACATGACTGACAAAAAAAAATAATAAAAAAAAAAAACGAGCGCTCAAATCTCTTCCATCAGCAGAGAATGAAACAATCAAAAGCAGCTTTTGAGTGTGTCCTTAGAGCTAGGACTGAGCAAGGTAAATCTACTTCTATCGATCGCTTTTTTTTAAGATTCGTTTTTGACCGGAAGTATTTCGGCTTATCATTTCCACCACAAGTTTTACTTTCAGTATCTTTTCTCTTCCTTTCTTTCATCTTGTCTATTTTTTTTTTCTTTTCCCCGCTACCGCTTCCGCACTGACTCACAACCGTCGTGGATATACCGTTGTCAATAAAATATTTTCGCAGCCTGAACCGCAGCTTTAGAACTATTGGAGTCTCCATGTCGATTCACTCCGCCGAAGACGAGGAGGATTTGCGCCGCATAGAGATCCCCGATGAAATCTACAATTACAAAATCGTGCTCGTGGCTTTGACCGCCGCCTCTGCTGCCGTCATCATCGGCTACGATGCAGGTTTCATTGGTGGAACCGTGTCTTTAGCCGCTTTCAAGAAAGAATTTGGCTTGGATAAGATGTCGTCCTCAGCCGCTGCGTTGATCGAAGCCAACGTAGTTTCTGTCTTTCAGGCCGGTGCTTATTTCGGGTGTCTCTTCTTCTATCCGATCGGGGAAATCTTCGGCAGGAAACTTGGGCTTCTCATCTCTGGGTTTCTTCTAACTTTCGGCGCTGCAATCTCCTTGATTTCCAACTCTTCAAGGGGCCTCGGTGCCATTTATGCCGGCCGGGTTCTCACGGGCCTTGGTATTGGCGGGTGTTCCAGTTTGGCGCCGATTTATGTTTCCGAAATCGCTCCTGCTGCCATCAGAGGCAAGCTAGTCGGATGCTGGGAAGTTTCCTGGCAAGTTGGAGGTATTGTGGGCTACTGGATTAACTACGGTGTATTGCAAACGCTACCTACCAGCAGAAAACAGTGGCTCATACCTTTTGCTGTGCAGTTAATACCCTCGGGATTGTTCTGGGGGCTCTGTCTCTTGATCCCCGAGTCGCCTCGGTTTCTTGTGTCAAAGGGCAAAATCGACCAGGCAAGGAAAAATTTGTCATATTTGCGTGGGCTTGACGAGGACCATCCATACTCTATATTCGAGCTAGAGACCATCGGAAAGGCCATAGAGGATAACTTTAAACAGACAGGCAGGGGCTTCTTTGATCCCTTGAAGGCCTTATTTTTCAGCAAGAAGATGCTCTATCGCCTTTTATTATCTACGTCTTTGTTCATGATGCAAAATGGCTACGGTATCAACGCTGTGACATATTATTCACCCACTATTTTCAAGTCCCTAGGCGTACAAGGCGCGAATGCCGGGTTGCTTTCGACGGGGATTTTTGGTATCCTCAAGGGTGCGGCTTCTGTTGCATGGGTGTTTTTCTTGGTTGACAGTTTTGGGCGCCGCTTCTGCCTCTGCTACCTCTCTATCCCATGCTCAATCTGCATGTGGTACATTGGTGCTTATGTGAAAATTGTGAACCCGTCCGCCAAGTTAGCCGCAGGAGACACCGTGACCAGTCCCGCTGGAACGGCAGCAAAGGCCATGCTCTACATCTGGACGATTTTTTACGGGATCACATGGAACGGGACATCGTGGGTGATCTGTTCTGAGATTTTCCCGCAGTCCGTGAGAACAGCCGCGCAGGCCGTGAATGCTTCTTCGAACTGGTTCTGGGCGTTCATGATCGGCCATTTCACTGGCCAGGCACTCGAGAACATAGGCTACGGTTACTATTTCCTTTTTGCCGCGTGCTCTGCTGTGTTTCCTGTGGTTGTTTGGTTTGTATACCCAGAAACAAAGGGCGTGCCTTTGGAAGCGGTCGAGTACTTGTTCGAGGTGCGCCCTTGGCGAGCTCATCAATACGCTTTAGAGAAATACGAGGTGGAGTATAACGCGCGCCACTATTTGCATCGAGACGCAGTTCTCGAAGAAGAAGAATCCGCTGACTTAGAGGAGGACCATAAGAGTCTTTCATGAAATAACGATCACGAACTAATGCATTTTTAGACATCAGACCACATTAAGAACCCATTTATTAGATCAGACTGTTTACTCTTTGTATCTGCTTTTCGTTTTCATCCGCATTATATTGCTGAAGCCTTCACTATCATCTCTCCCATGAATGTGGCTGACTTCCATAGAAGTAATCTGAAAACCTTTGGGCAATAATTTCGCACGCGACAAACAAAAATGAACTAGCTCCTTCTATGATGTTCTTTTTTCTTTCCATGTGACCTGGATAGTGTCATCTGACATTCAAACAATTTTTCATTTGGGCTTTCAGGCAAATCGGGTCATTTTTGAATACCAGCCCAATTCACCCGTGGATCTGGCATATAGGTGCCAAGCATGCATGAAAACTCCGTCTCTTGCATGAACGATCATGTCACTGGGCCGGCATACACTGCGCTCTCTTTTCACAAGCCAGGCAGAAAGTGTGGGGTTGAAGTATAAATACTTGGGCACATTTTGAAATAAGAAAGGGCTTCCAAGCAAAAGATTCTTTAGCTCAATCAAGAAAATAGAATTTCAAAGCTAAAAAGGAGGAAAAGACGAGAGTCAGCATTTCTGATCAGGGTAACGACCACACAAGGCTAAGATTTTTGTCCACCTCGATGCAGATCATACCCTCTGAAGTCCTGGAGGCTCATTTGGATATTCTTCTCTCTATCGCAGATGGGTTTGTTCACGAAACCTCCGTGGAAAACTTAAAACCTTTCATAAGTGACCTGTTCAATCAGGAGAAGCTTGTAGAGTATGTGAAGACCGTAACGCGGCCGTCACAGATTCCGGAGATCCGCACGTTCTTGCGCCTGACGATAAATGGCCAATCCACCGCCTCTGTTCGTTTGTTCTATGTGGCAATGACGATCTTGTCGCTGCGGGTCTTGTCACCTGCGCTCACCAATACCACCAAACTAGTGACAGAAATGAACAACGAGGAAAAACGGCGCTTGCTTCTTTCTTGGCGCGACTCGCCGCTTGAGGTGAAAAACAAGTTATTCAGCCTCATGGGTAGAATCGCAGTTTCATCCTTTACTGGCCACGCTCCTGATATTCATTTTGAGGCTCTAGACTACCCACGACGGGAATCTCGCGAAGAACTCTATAACGGGTACACCCGTGACGATTTCGAGTACACAATGAAAATGCCGCCCATCAGCGATGGCACCGAGTTATTTTTACCCGAAGTCGATGCCTTGATCATTGGATCGGGGGCAGGCGCAGGTGTAGTGGCCCACACATTAGCTAGAGATGGCCACAAATGCCTCGTGATAGAAAAAGGTAGATACTTCAAGCCATCGGAGCTCAATTTCGATGATGCCGAGGGATACAAGGAAATGTACGAGCATGGCGGTCTGATGCCAACAGAAAATTCTCAGGTGATTATTTTAGCAGGTGCAACTTTTGGCGGCGGGACCACCGTCAACTGGTCTGCGTGCTTGAAAACGCCGTTCAAAGTGCGCAGTGAATGGTATGAACAGCATGGACTAGACTTTGTTGCCACAGACGATTACGATGCCGAGCTTGATTATGTTTTCAAGCAAATGGGTGCCTCAAAAGACCATTTAACACACTCAAAATCGAACAGAGCTCTACTAGACGGAAGTACCAAATTGGGCTATAAGTGCAAGGCAATCGAGCAGAATAACGGCGCCCATGAGAACCATTCGTGCGGCTTTTGCCATTTGGGCTGCAAATGGGGCGTCAAGCAGGGCTCTTTGGCCAACTGGCTTCGTGATGCTGCTGCAAACGGAACCCAATTCATGGATCAAGTGGCAGTTGAGAGAATCCTCAGGAACAAAAAAAACATTGCCGTTGGCGTCGAGTGCGTCAACTTACGCAACGGGTTCAAGTTCACGATCCGTGGACCCAAGAAGTATGTATTGAGCGGCGGATCTTTGCAGACGCCTGTTCTTCTTCAGAAATCTGGATTTCACAACAAGCACATCGGTCGCAATCTCAAGCTACATCCTATCACTAGTGTGTTGGCAGTGTGGGACGAGAAGAAGACCGACCCTCACCACAACTCGATCATGACCTCAGTTTGCAACGAGGCAGAGGATGTGGATGGCAAGTATCACGGAGCTAAGATCGAGACTCTTCTCCACACGCCCTTTATTGAGTCGGCATTTTGGCCTTGGCTGTCATCCGACCAACTCAGAAAGGACTTGCTAAAGTATCAGCTGACCTCTGCATACATCATCTTGACTAGGGACACGCTGTCCGGTACGGTAAAGCCCGATCCTTACAAGCCCGGTGCGTTGGTTATCGACTACACTATCAACAAATTTGACAGGCAGAGCATGGCAAAAGCCATCTTGATTACCATGGATGTGGTGTATATTGAGGGCGCCATCGAGATTGTCCACCCGTATTTCCGGGCCGGTAGATTCAAAAGCAACAAGCCCAAGGGACAAAGAAAAATAACAGATCCAGACTACCAAAACTTCCGCAAACACTGCGCAAGTCTTGAGTTGTCCGCTTACGGTTTGGGCTATGGCTCAGCGCATCAAATGAGCACTTGCCGTATGAGTGGTAAAGGGCCCCACGACGGGGCATGCGATAAAAAGGGCCGTCTTTACGAGTGCGACAATGTGTATGTTGCCGACGCAAGCATCATGCCGACGGCTTCAGGGGCAAATCCAATGGTGACAACAATGGCCCTTTCCAGACACATTGCGAAAAACATCAGCAAGGATTTGGCGCCAGCCGCTAGACTCTGAGATAGGTTATTGAGGCAAGTTCTGCAAAATCCCTGTCAGTTTTGGTTTCGAGGACAAAGCGTACTAAATATGGCCAGCTCATTGCACTGAGACTTGTGTCAGTAAATAAATGGACAAAGTAGACACATGTAACTCGATTCAAATAATATTTTCCGTTGAGTCTAATTCAAGTCGCCCAATCGGGATGATCAATTTGGTGCCTTGGCCTGGCTCTCCCCCAGTGAATGCTCCCAGATTGTTTCGGCCATCTGTCTCCTTATGGGTATTATACAAGTCGAGACATCCTCAAAATATACATCTAGGCAAAATGCTGCTCGAAATCCTCGCATGATATCCCACTTTCATGTTCTTGATGTTATTCAGCTATCACTCACGATACTACATCATATTTGACAGACTCACACGATAGGTAGTAAGTGAGTTTTTTCACGTCGGACTCCCCTTTTGCTATGAAGCCAGCAAATCCCAAGGGGCCGCGATCACATTCGCTACAAATGAGCAACCTCTCGACTTTGGCCAATGGCGCCACGACCTTTCCTTCGAGATCAGGAGCCGGTCTCGACACGCCTATATTATCAAAGTCCCAGGCGTCAGCAACCGCGAAGAAATATTTCGAATCAGCAGTCATTTCAGGGGCATCTTCAATCTCAATTTGCGTGGCCTTAAGTTGCGGAGTGAGGCGAATAATTCGTGTACGACAACCAGAGAAAGGGCATCTGAGAATGGCGTTCGGAAGCTCTGGCAGGAGCTCGCTATACAGCTGAAGTTCCATTATTAAGGTGTTGATTCTTTGAACTATTACTCCTTTGAATTTATGCGCGTTGTAGATAAGTGCAATGTCAAAGTAATTGTTCCACAAAAAACATATTTACTTGCACATTGGAGGCATATGCAACCTAGTCGGGTGATGCCTCCGCGCATCACAACTGTGAGCGCGAATTCAGATTCTGTTTGTATGTGAGTAGGCCAGGCAAAATCTTTCTTAGCACTAATTTACAGTATACACGCATTCGCTGAGAAAACGGACAGATCAGTAGAGGGTTTCTCAAACTTTGAATTGATTATCAGAAGTTGACCATTCTTACAATACCTTTTTGCGTTTTTCTTTGACTACCTGGAGCAATGGATTACTATTTCCTCGTTGCAACCCAAACCCTTGAATTCTGCATTCAATAGGCTTCGATTCATGATGCATACTACTCGGTTTTAGGCTCATAATCCCCAATTTTGATCCCTCTGAACACCTCTGAAGACTCAAGCTCACTTTGAAGCGAACGTATGGTGAACCCAAGAAGCCGGCTGTCGAGAGATCCAATTTTCCAAGCCCGAACAGCATCTGCCCATTCCGCAAAGTGGTGTATGTATCCCGCAACTGAATAGTCAGGGGCCTCTGTTATACGCGTTTGCCCTCCAGTTTTAACGTAAATAAAATTCACGTATTGAAGAACCCAGTCAATTGAATACCATACTTTTTCGAAGCGCGTGCGCATAATCTTTATGAAACACGCCTCGATTTCATTGGCGGCCATACCAAGCCGAAGGTATTGGTTACGAATATTGGTCAAGTGAAAGTCAATTTCGGTAAAAACTTCACCGATCGGGTCTCTGAATAGAGGCAACAACCGAAAGACAAGGCTCGCGTCAGTCTTCGCATCAGTGAAGGGCTCTGAGCTCACATCTTCGATTGTTGTTTCGTTCAACATTTGATTGTAATCTTTTAATTTCCGCTGAAACTGCTCTTGGACCAGCAATAATACTCCCTCCGGCATCCTGAAGAGATTATTATAGTCGAGAAATATTTGAGCCACCTCCTTTAAGAATGCGTATAAGGTTGTAGCGTAGCGGTACTCTGGAATCCCAAAGTATTTGTCAGTGTCGAAATTTTTCTGAATCTCGTATAGCATCTTGTTCATTTGTTTTCCCACACTCTCAGTCAGGCCTAAATATCTGTTCACATCAAAAAGTCTTTCTATGGCCAAGGTTTTTTGTTTCTCAAGTTCATGGCTGACAGCTGCAAAATCTGGGTTAGCTTCGTGATCAAGTGACGGAATTCGATCTTGGTCTAGCTCCTCCCAATACACCGCTAATATTTTAGAAAGCCTTTGACACTCCTCAAGACTCTTCTCTCTGTCTGAATCTGAGAGGGACATCAGGAGAAAAGTGTGAAAATAGCTCTGATCTATCTCTCGTTTGTAGACTTTGGTGAAGAATTCTGCTTTCATCAGCACATTGCTAGGCAAAAGTACTTTGAATGTCTCGTTCATAGAGTATTCCAATCTTTCTAGACCTGACCTTATGAATGGGCGGTCGCTTGTGCGATTGCTCCTAAAATGAATATTTTTCTTCGGTTCTGGCTCTTGGATGGCAATAGCAGTTTCGTCGAATTCGACGCCGCTCAAACTGAACATGGCGGCAGCGGTCAGAATAACTCCCAAACCTAATGCAGCATGAATCGTGACAAGCATTTCTGAAACTTTGTTGCTCAAGATATGATCAGTCTGCTGAAAAAAAATTGATTAAATAGAAAAAAAGAACGAAATTACGAGAGTTGGCAAAACCTGGTGCTTTAATGCTTATTCTCATTTACCTATAGACTCATATAACTACCCACAAATCAAAACACGCTGGAAATAGACCGAACAAAAACAAGAAAAATCACCAAACAAGTGACTTTTTCACCTTGTTTCTGTGCTGCAAGTCGGCAAAAATGCTGTCAATTTCATGTATATGTTTTGATGTGTCAGGAGAATTTTCCGGGAAGCCATCGGAAACATTCCTTGTTGTTTCAAACAGCATGCGTTACAGCTTATATATCATGTTCGTTGAAGGTGTTTGAAGGAAATATCGAGTCATTGTCTTCGAAAGCAGCATACCACTGGCAATTCTCAAGTTTTCGTAGAGTTCGACGCAAACATTTGTCTGTTTAGCCGTAGATTCTTGAGTACACTCCCTGCATTGTGTTTAATTGCTCTTTCAACGTGTCTAGAAGTAAGGTATAAGCGGCAATTCTCACAATTTCGAATTCTCCTCGATCAAGCTAAGGGCTAGCTCACTCAAGCTTTTATATAGTTCTGCCACCACCTTTGCAGATGCCGAGCTAGCTGTACCCTTTACTACTCTCATAGCTACACCTTGTGAAATGACACAAAGACGCAAGAGCGCAAAGACCGAGCCTAACCTCCACAAGTCACGGGGATTATTTTTCGGGTCATTATCTCGCCATGCTTGCCCGAGCACTTTTTCGTATAACCTCAAAACAACCTGCACGTGGTCGGCACTTTTTGGGTTTTCAATGCCAATTGTGGTACCCGGCAGAATCAACTGATTCAAGGCGAGTGGAAAAATGTACGGCTGAAGAAAGTTGGCCAAGTCAAAAATGGGGTGGCCCAATGTACACAATTCCCAATCTAATACAGCTACGACTCTGGCTTCCTCGTTTGCAAAGAGAAAGTTATCAATCTTGCAATCGCCATGTATCAACGTCAATTGGCTTGGATCTTCTGGAGCATGTTCCATTACCCACCTCTCGAGCTTGGCAAATTCAGGGATAGTGTCTACTGTTTTTGCTTGGGACTTTTCCACAGCAGACAATGTTTTTAATTGCCTTTCAAAATAAGATACCCCTTTGTTCCTCGCCTTCTCGAGTTGTTCGGGTTGAAATTGAGGAAAGTGTTCAGCCGGAAGCTGCTTCAAAAGTTCAGAGCAGTCCACGGAATGAATAGCCTTGATCGTAGTCGAAATCGATTCCCAATATAGGTGCTGTTCAGTCGCGGGGATACCCCGCATTTCGGGTTCCCTGATGGATCTTCCTTGCACGTACTCCATAACATAAAATACTGTTCCTATGATAGATTCATCTTCACATAGAAAATGAACTCGTGGAACAGGGACTCTTTTTCTTTTCTCCACGGTGCTGTTGCAGTGTGCAATGCCCCTAAGCATATAAAACTCTCGTTCAATAGCATGCGCCGACCTGGAAACTAGCTTGGAGTTTGGACTGGGTTTTCGGCGCAAGACGTATTTTGCATCAAACCCATCCACAATCAAGTATGTCGGGTTTGATTGTCCAAATGTGAATTGCTTGAATATGAAAGGTTCGGAAAAGTTCGGAAGGTATGATCCGATTGTAGCCGAGGATGGTACATTGCCGAGATAAGCTGCAAGAGCCTTCTCGTCGATAGGATTGCGTATTTTTGAATATTCCGTCATTTTAAACCCCCCAGTAAGAAGTCTAGTAATATCTTGACAAATTTCGGTCGTTTTTACAACGATTTTTAGAAAAAAATTCAGGTTGAGTATCGAAGAAGAGGAGAACCTGAAAAGTGGAGAACCCGTGCGACTACTCATATGCGATTTGCATGATGCTGTTCTCCCGAAATTATCGAGTCCTTTATTTGGAGGGTATACATTTCGTGTGATGAAAAACTCAAATGTATCTGATCTCGCTCCATAGTGCTTATTGCTACAATATATTAATCGCATCCTAACTATTTTGTCTCATCTAAAGCTGATGATATCCTGGATCTCAAACCAATACATTAATCATCTGGTCTTCACCCCTCGCTTTAATTTTCTATGAAGATTCTATTTAACATTAAGCGAGTAGTAGTTGTAAATGCCTCTTTGACTGAACTCTACAGGCCACACCAGCTCCTTGATTTCACCACTGAAGTACTTTTTCTTTTTGGTCTTGTTTAGATTGTAGTATCCGATGGAGCAATTAATCTTACGAGACGCATAATTTAAAAATTGGGGCTTTGTTGTTTTGGTCTCAATTTTCGCCCCGGTCTCCAAATCGTAATAGACCATATTCGAGGACTGGCCACTATTTCCTTGTCTTCCAGAGACTAAAGAGTTGAAGGAGGGGTCCGAAGGGTCGACTTTGTAGATCCAGGCACGTCTACCCTCATTGTCATAAAATTTCCATACCTGCGGCAAATGTGTGGTGCTGCTGATGGAAAAGTCAGTTTGCAATGGCTGAACGGTAAAATGCTGTCCTCCCGTTAACTCGTAAAGGGTTTTATAATCGAACTCGATTGCTTCAAGTCCAGACTCGAAACTACGCTTGAGAAATGACAACAAAGCTCTTCTGTCAATGCCCTTACAGCTTGTAAGATCAAGAAACTTGATGAAGGTATTGTCTTCGAGAAGATGGAGCAAGTCAGTGTAGTCGATATTGGCGTGCGAAATTGCCAAGCTCTCTAAGCTTGGGAACTTATTCTTGATAGCGTACAACGTCTGTTTGTTCACGGGTAGTCCGCCCAAATTGAGATAACGCAAATCAGACGCATGCATGTTGTTGATGATGAATAAAAGGTACTGGTCGGTCAATGGGCTTACCACATTTGAGTCGATTTGTAAATTTAGCCATTGCAAAGAGTCATGAGCAACAGATGTGTGCTTTGTGAGAAACTGAATCAAATCCTTGGTCGTGAGCTTCAGGCATCGCGCTAATGACAAGTGTGTCAACTCACAAGTATGCGGCAAGCTTGTATTGAGTGCGGCTGATGTGATTGACGTATGCGTCAAGTCAAGACGACGCAAGTGACCAAAATGCGGGAGTATTTTCTCGAATACTCGCAAAGGAAGATTTGAACAGTCATGGAACGAAATCTTGTATAAATGCCTGAGAGATGAAGGCGTGGCAGCATTCATCAGTGAAGAGTCTGAGAGCGGTAGCTCTGCATCGATGAGTAGCTCGTCAAATGCTAGAGCAAACAGTTTCAGCGACGCGCCACAAAAGTCGAGCGCCTGTATTTTTGACATATTATTGAAAAGTGTCAGCAACACATTGACATCCATGTCGTCCTGAATGTTTTCCGATGCCTGAAATTCAATGAGGTTCGGACACATTGAAAGAGCAAGTTGAATAGTACTCGACGTCACCATCTGTATTTCCTGATTCATCCTACCTGTACGGCCAAGGCCAATCAGCGTGAATGTTTGAAAATCCATAAACTCGACATAATGGCCGATGTCAGGCTGATTTACTATGTTCAGAAGAAATCGCTCAAAAGAGTTGGGCCGATTAAAAATCGCATACTTGTAGAGAAAGCGGATGGCAAGCTGATTGAACGGCTTCAGCAACACAGGTATAGTCTTCAGAAACTTTTCAAGGTTTGCAGAGATTGAGTTGGTTGAGTCGTCGTAGTATACGGTCTCGATAATCTGGTACAAAATCTCTATGGGGAGCAGAAGGAGCGGTGAGAAATTTTCGGCCAGGGTCACGTTCACCAGAGGATCCACTAGAGTAAAGTTTTCAGTCACTGACGATGTGGAAACTTTCGATTTCTGTGACCTTTCGGATTCCCGAGAAAGAACGGGCAGAAGAAAAAGACCCCCACGATCTGTGGGAGAGAAACACTCGCGAGAGGCGGGCCACACATCAGACTTTTTATTGTTAAGAACTGTTACGATAGAAGGGAATGTGGGTCTCGAACTCCGTGCAGATTCTTGTGCTGACAGCTGTGGCGTAAGGGGAGGTGTGCCTGAGAAAGAGGCTTCTCTCAGAGCCGATTGGCCCATAAACTTAGGTGAGAATCCGAGTAGACAGGGTGGAGACGAATATGTTGGCAGCGCAGCTGGGAAAGTTGGATCCAGCGAGATTTGCCAAGGAAAAGAGAAGGTCTGAAGTTTTGTGGGTTTCGAAGGATCCCTGGTGAGTGTTGCCAGATGTGAAGAAGATGGATGCGTGTAGTGGTGGTAGTTTTGGTAGTCTGGGGAAGAGATCATCGTGGGCCCAGATGGGGAGTGCAGACGGGATAATGCGGAAGCAGCGGAAAAAACGACGAGTACCTGTAACACAAAGGGGGTTCGGCGATTAATACAAGAGATTCCGGGAGATGAAATGTGAAATATCTATCGAACGTGGATTTACAGCTCAATCCTTGTCAGGTAAGCCCCTCAAGAAGTTTTTGATGTATTGGACTCGCTGTGTGTTTTTCTCTCTTACACAGCGCGGGCCAGAAATTGGCTCAGCTTGAAGAAGATCGTGAGAGTCAGGGCCGGCAGAAACAGGAAGACGTGGGTTCGGCTGGTACTAAGTGTGCCTTTTCATAAAAGGATATTTCGAAGGAAAGAGGCGAGGAGAAGAAAAGTGGTATGTATAATTCTCGAGCTCGCTTCTCCACACTGCTGTAAAAAGCAGTTTCAGCTAACTTGAAAAGGTCATTTGAAAACCCGAAAATGCCGTCACTGCCTGCGCTCGTCTGCCCAATAATGCGGGGCCAAAGACGCGCATCCAGGTGTAAAAAAACATTGCGAAACGCCGCTTCAACACCGATTCGGAGCCGCGTTGGTTTTACCCCAATAGGCGCGGGCCGAAGCTGACTTCTCCCCAATACTCCTCCCCTCAATTTCCTGTATTTTCTCGATAACACTTTATTCATATGCAGTTGATGAGTTTTTGATTTCTCATTTTCAGAGTCAAGTAATGCAAAGCTGATCGAATTAACTCGACCAGGTGGACTTATTGTAGGATGTGGAATCGGATGGAGAATGTTAGTATGGCAGAAGTCACAATATACCGATGGTCTTTTAATCGAATGGTGAGAACCTTTTTTTGAAAAATGCTCATGCAAATCCTATTTTCATCAGCAATTGTTCTTAAGTAACCTAGTTCACTATATAAGTTAGGTTGATCGAGCTTGTGTCAGGAGCTGAATTTCAAAAAGTCATTTATCAGATCAACCTTTATGTGATTTCACGCACTTGTCGTACTCGTCAACTGTGAATGCCAAGTTATAGCAGTAATTGTTCGAAAAACAGTTGTCCGAAACAGAAGACCCATTTTTGCAGTTCGGGACGTACGGGTTAATTCTGTATAAATAATCGGTATACTTTTGATGGAAGCCGATGTCCAGTTGATTGGCGAGTTTTTGAAGCACAAACCTATCCCAGAACGTAGCATTGAGTGGCGACGTCGATGGCCACTCGTTTTGTGGATCATAAGCTGCACGCGGGGAATACTCAAAGTTCCACGAAGGCTCTTGCGGTCCGTTAACCCATGTTTCATTGAGCGGCGAGTAGTAGTTGTATGCGTTGATGATGTTGAAAGACTTGTCCTCCACCTCATAGTATCTCCAGGAAGGATTTGCAGGCCCTAAAGGTGTGATTGCTTGAGAAATCCATGCCATATTCACTGGAGTTTTCTCTTCGGAATGCAAAATTTTGAACTGATCCTTGTGCGTGTGCCCGTAGAAGATGCTAGCAATTGTGTAGGGCGAAAACCGCTCAACAATCTTAGCAAAGATATCGGATTGAATCGGCAACGTGTCTCCGTCTCCTGCTGGAATGTGCGCCAATATCCATACACGCTGGTTGTTTTTCTCACTCTCCACAAGTTCATCGATCAAAAATTGCCATTGACCAAATAAATCGGGTTGGTTTTCGATATCAATATAAGCATACAAATTCTTTTGGTAGTAACAGTTGGAGTTCAAAGAGATCACCTTGAGGCCTCTCGAAGTGGTGGTCGAGAAGCCAGCATAATGCTGAGTAGTATTGGTCTTAGATGACTTATTGAACCAGCCGTTGCTCATCCAGAGCTCGGTCATCTCGTTTTCGTTCCAGTGATATGTGGACTCGTCGAAAGTAACGTTGTTGAGATGATAAGGAGCCAATTGACCATAAGGAAAGGTGTCGTGATTACCCAAAGTGGGGAATATGGGAATATCCTTGAGAAAGTGTTTCATGATCTTGTAAGAACGGACTTCCGCTTCTTTTGTCACGTTTGCGTCACAGTGAATTACATCATGATCAACTATGTCCCCGGTGAAAAGCGTAAATTCATAATTTTTCAGAGCTGCAGACTTACCGACATGAAGCAAGCTATTATTTAACAAGACTTCAGGAGGGTCACACTGATAATTGCCAAAAGTAGATGCTGGAGTCCAGGCCCAGTTCCAGCCCCTCAGGTCAGTGAAATTGTGAGAGGTTCCTTCAATGTAAGTGTTGTTCTCATCATAGCGTGCACCCTCGAAGAACGAAAGCTCCATGTTTTTTCTTGCGCCTGCCTTTTTATACACATCTGTAAAATTATAGTCGGAGCTCGTCAATGCCGAGTTGTACAGTTCAGGAAGGCAGCACAATCCTTGAGAGCAGTTGGCCTCAGACCCGAGCTGGTAGCGGAGCTCATTATGAAAATCAGAAACGTGCAATACATTAAAAAGACTTCCTGGGCTGTCATAAACTGGTTGATTTTGGTACTTGTCAGCTTTCGCGGGCCACAACGAGTCCAAGTCGAAAATTGATGAAACGTCAGGAGTTTCGGGAAGCGGGCAGTACTTCCCTTTGTAGTAGCAGTAATAATCCAAGGTGAGATTCGAAGATGTGTTCATGTGGGCAAGCAACTGAAGGAAGTCATTGTCATGGAAATTGAGTGAGGTGGCCGAGTTGATAACACTGTTGGGGCCAGAGGCAGCATTTTGTTCCACTGAATTGTAGGTATTGGTCGAGACGAAGAAATCCATGAAGTCGCACACGCTGTCTTTATTTTTGTTCAAGGCTAAGCAGTTCTTGTAGAGCATCAACGAAATTAAGTGAGATTTGTCAGGATTATCGTGTAAAACCAGCTTGGCGTACCTCATTTTGTAGTGGCATTTCTGGCACAGCGTGCCGTTGAACTTTTGCAAATGATTCAAGTTTTTTGTAATGAAGTCGGTCTCTTCGCTGGTCAAGGAGACTAGAAGATCATCAATCACTGAGCCCAGAGGTATATCCCGAAGCTGGTGTTGGATCTTCAACGAGTCAATGTTGTCGAGTCTGTGAGCCAAGCAGCAAGACGCAAGAATGGCTGCGAAAAGCAACCGAACCAAAAACATGGCAGAGATGAATACTCGTGAATCTTATCTTTTGGTTGATTCAGGAAGTTGAAGCCATCCGGTCTTCTTCTTTTCTTTTTATAATCAGCTCCGTCATCTTCTGAAAATAAAACAAGCAGGGCTTCGAATTGTTTAATTTCCGTTTGCGAGGTTGCCCATGTATCCGCGCGAGGGCACGTGGAAGCAATATATTAATCGGCATAGGACACATATCTCTGGATTTTCACGGCTGAATAAGACTTGAAATTTTATGCCAAAAGTCGTGAGCCGGCTTTTTGAAAAATTGCAATTTTGCTTTTGTATAGAGAAATGAAGAGCGAAGAAAATTGAAGCACTTAATTCATGTCCCATACAAGAACAGGGCGAATTGTGCTCGAGCCCACGTTTCGCTGCATGCTTTTCGCAATCGTAATAATGATTTAATTGCGGGCTATGGATGAGAGGCAGCCGTTTGCGCATGGAGGGCAAAAAATGTACTTTATGATGAGCAGCAGATTTGTAGCGCAAATACGTAATAACTCATCTCATCCTAGTTTTTTTTGCTTTAGATGGCATAGCTCTTCTGACTTTCATCCGTGCAATCATAACTTACCATTGCCCCGCGAACCAATGGATTTTTTTCTTCTTTTGTTTTTCTACTCGGTTCTAATTGCCTTTATTCCCAGTGCATGACACGCCCTTGGAAGCCAGTTTTATACTACTGATCCAGCACAGCTGGCTGCCTGATTTTTGAATCGAGGGTTATGACACTTTGAAAAATAAATTCATTGACTTTTGTCGTATCAACACATCCCGCGTGGGGACAAGTACACGGCGCCTGGTTGGCGGTATCGCGCTCTTTGTATGGGATTGATTAAAAAAAAAAAAAAATAGACGAGAATAAAACGCGACTGCAGATCAGGCTCAAAATGTAGACGCGACTTCTTGTAAACAACAAAACCTTCACATACTTCCTGTTTTTTGAGCACACAGCCCAATTGAAAGCAGATTCTCGTCACTTTGCCCTTCATCCGTATATCAGATCGCAGAAGTTCCTCCCGTAGTAGATTTGAGAAGATGTCCGACCTAAGTAAGTTTTACCTTGATGTGACATTGGAAGACAACCTCAAGAAAATTCATCAACCCGTGGTATCTGACAATATCACAGTCCTAGAAGCTGCACAATTTCTAGCATACTTGCGGGGATATTGTCCGTTCAAGCGCAAGAATAAATCGCGGAGCAAAGCCGCAAGAATAGCCAGAATGTCCGAGCCAGGAAGCCTGGAGGAATATGTATGTAGCTACAGCGGAGCGGAACCCCCCTGCATTTTCACAAGGCATAAAAAGGAAAAGATAAAGTACAACTGCAGTGCACGGCTCATCATGAAATTTCCTCCCGGATACGAGCACGACCATACTGGCAATCTCAATGTGTACCAATTCGAAAACATGAAAATCAATGTGACTTGGCATTGGCAGCACAGCCATCCAATGTTGCCCATTGATTATTTTCTAGATGACAAACTCACCTCTGAAATGCGTGACTTCGTCAGCCAAGCCGTGGCTGATGGTTTCGGATGGGAAGATTTCCGGCAGAAAATCAAGGACAATTCGACAAAGGAAAATGAATTTTTCCCCTTGGAACTCTTGAAGCTCAGACAATACCATATTCTATGGGCCAAGAAAAACTTGATGCGCAAAGCAGCAGAAAAACACGTTTTGCCGGCAGAAAGCTTAAAATTGTGGGGAGAAGAACTCAAAAAGGATGGAATGGCAGAAGTCAGCATTTTACACAGTGAGTACGCCCCGGAACGCTTATTCCCCGATCTGGGGGGATATTCATGGTCACTTATCTTTATGACCAGCCTGCAACGAGAAATTCTCAAAAAACGACATGAGATTCTTTATCTTGATGTCACCGAAGTTGAATGCAGAAGTATCAACTGTTATGAGGAAGTCTATTTGCACACATTGCTTTCAAGAGACGCATCAACAGGTAAGCTGTGCCCGGTAGCGTTTCTTCTCTGTAATTCCATTCATGATGAAACTGCTTACTTTTTGGAGATGGTGAAAAGTTATGCTGAAGTCTGTCCAAAGATCGTTTGCATTGATTGCGAACCGGAGGAAAAACTGGCCATCGAGGATGTATGGCCCCTGGCTTCCGTGATCACCTGCCGCTGGTTTGTCTCAAGAGCCTTTAGGAAGCACAAAGTGTCAAGTGGGACCCCGGTCCACGAGTCGAGTGACTTTCAAAACCTGAAAAAGAAGGCTGAGAGTGCCTTTACACGCGCAAAGCTACGCGAATCAAAAGATGAGGGTGAAAGACTGATGGAATGCTTGCTCGAAAATTTCGAGGGGCAAGCTGGTGTCATTGATTGTTTAAAGTCTGGATGGGCCAATGATTTGAAGATGTTGGAGTCAAAAAACGGATTCACGTCTTCTGTCTATACCGCCTTCGATTATCTATATCACCTTTTACAGGTCAAGACTAAAAATAAGGAGCGGCTTGATGTGTTCATCTACAAACTTGTGAAAAATGTTCTTCCGATATATCTCGCAAGAGAAGACAAGGTGGCCATTGTGCAAAACCCTGCGCCTTCAAAAGTAATAGATTCAAAGAAGGCGGCCGACTTTTACAAAGCCAAGATTGGCAGTATAGATCACAGCATCACAGCGTTGGGTGATGACAAATATCTTGTGAACACTTTCAGCTGTGACACCAAACTGAGCAAAGTTGACCTTCGTGTAAGGGACGAATGCACCTGCCCTGTTGGGGTAAGTCGAAGATATATATGCAGACATGTGATTGTGGCCCGTGAATGGAGCCGTTTTCGCCCTCAACCGACTAAGAAACCGGCAGCGACGAAAAAAAGAGTTTTTTTGAGTGAGGGTGCTTTAAAAGAGTTGGTGTCTGGCCAGAAATGGAAAAAGTCTACTGGAGAAATGAACTCGCCCATAGTAATAGCGCATGATGACAGTCTAAAGCACCTGGAGGACAAATCATACACTCTTACTCCTCATGTCAGCTCACCAAAGAATAAGATCTCTGCGGTCCACAAGAAATCATCAGTGGTCCCACAGATGAATCCAAATGTTCTGAACTCAAAGAAGTCGACTTTGAACTCGTCGCTTAATGTTCAGAGCTTAAATCTCGGTTCAGACAATACTGCCATCTCTGTGGCGCAGCCCACGATAGCTCAAAATGTTGGCTCAGGTCTTCCATGCAAGCAAATCCCCCATTCAATTACCCCTCAGTCACAATGTTTGTCCGCGGGAGTAAATTATGGGATACATGGAGGGCCAAATGTGCCATGCGGACCGCTCTGCAAGAGTGGCGTTGCTTATCGAGTTAATCCTATCACTGGTGCCCGAGCCGCAGGGCAGCCACGAGTTGTGCAGCCTAATCCTCAATTCCCGCCGCAACTTGTCTCAGAGTTCATAGCTCTTCATCCCCAATTCTCATCGCAGCTTGTCTCACAGTACATTGCTTCTAATCAAGTCGGGATTGAGCAATCTAGGCCGCCTAATCAATTCACACCGCCCAATCAATTTGGAAAACCTTATCAGTATGTGCAGCTGAATCAATTTGGGTCCTCACAGTGCTTTGGAGTGCCTTCACAATTCGGACCATTGGCTCAATCGGGACAATTGAGTCACTTCAGTGTACCTAGCAAACCTGCATTTCCATCTCCAGCCTCAACTTTCAACACGAGTCATCAAATTGTTCCTGCGAGTCAGCTTGGCTTTCCCACGCGGCCTCCCAATCCCCATCAGAAAAACACATTTGAATACTCCCATCATTTGCAAGGAGCGGGGCCCCTTCAACCTGTTTGTAACGATGTTTTGAACGGAGCAGTTGATGGCTCTTCGTCTGTGTCATCAGATACTTCGACCCATGCAACTCCACCTCAAGTAAATAACTGTTCGAGGAGCCATCAGAAAATCAAGCCTGGAGTGGGTGAAGAGAACATACCAAGTGAATTGGAATAAGTGCGGTCTGGGTGTTCATGAACTTTAATTCAAAGTTGTTGTAGTCTCCGTGAAAGCAACTTACTCAGTGGCTGAGGGCATCCTTGAATTTACTTCCAAACGTTCGGATTTCTGGTTAATTCTACTCAAGCGATAAACTTTGCGAATTAGCATGAAGTGAGCTGATCAGAGTCGGATAGAAGAAGAGCTTGTGTGAGGCGGAGAGCAAAGTCCTTCATGTCATTTGATTTGATAACCTATCGAGCTACAAGTATGCCTCTGAGGAAAGATAACAGATGAAGTCGTGTCCAACAAACTATAGACGTCGATTGCATCAGATTAATATACTTTGGACAACAGATTGTATCTTGCTGTGGAAAATGTTTGAAACCAGAGTCTCGCAGAAAAGTATGGTATCAATCAAGAGATTGACAAAAGACATAGAAATGGTCGAAGCTCGTGTGCATAAATATGATAATAAACATTCTAGAGATACTCAAACAGCCATTACACTCATCAAGGCCTTTAATTTGATTTTTTGTGGATACCGAACAAAATATCAAAAAGCTTACCTCTTTGTTTTAGGCAAGCGATGCGCTTGACATTTCACCCCTCGACTCCCAATCTCACCAAGATTCCCAACTATCTCCAAACGTCGAGTAGTGACGTTGTGCATGGGAGAGAATTCCTAGTGCACTAGAGTCAGAAATACTCAAAACGCATCAGCTTTCACAGCCAAATAGCTCACGCTAGGCAACCTCCGACTTCACATGGGTTGCGATATCTGACGTAGAAATTCACTCTGTCTCTTTTATTGGTTGCGCGCTCCTAGGTTGACCGGTGCCATTGGGGACCTTTGAGTGGTAAGATAAGTGCCGACTCCCCGTGCACTTTCTTCATATTTAAGTTTGCGTCTGCTACAATTCGGACCTTGGAACGATGAGTCGATGAATGCTTTATTATTTATTATGTCTCATGTCAATTTTTCGTTGTTCGTTCACTTCTCAAAACCACGTCCGTCCTGGCTGAAGCCCTCATTGAGTAGGTAGAGCCTGAACTTCTGAGGTTTGCTATCCGCGGCAGTTGATTTTTCCCCACGCTGCCGGAGACGATCGCATAAATTGACGTCAGATTTCCGTGACACATTTTGATCTGAAAAAAGCGAGGCGAAGAAAAAAAAAAATTCCACACTTGTACGCTGCTTTCTTGCTCCTTAACTCCAGTGACCTTCCAAATCATTCATTTGATCTCACTCGATAAAAAGCAATCCCATCGATCTCAATTCATCGATCTCAGTTCGATAACTATTGCATCTGCTAATTGAGGTTGAAAAAAATCATCCCAATGTCAATCTACGGTTCAGAAAACGAGTCGCAATCAGAATTCGAGCGCTTGGAGTCGACCTTGCCCGACCCGCTTCGTCGTAGCGCTTCGTCATTGCTTGACAAGTTGTATAGCAATTCAAGCCAGCAGATTGAGTCCCCACTGTCGAGAATCCGCGTGAACCAGGAAGCTCTGAACACTTTGGCGAGGGGCATCCTGAAAGACCAACACAATAAGTTACTTTCAAAGCTCTCAAGATCCGAGCATGGTAGAGAAGGTCTGCCCATTCCCGTACCTCGGCCTGCCTACAACGAGGATATTCATAAACCAGCCATGAACACTAAACAGTCGTCGACGGGTGTATTGTGGGTGACAGAAAGAGCGGGCGAGTACGGATTCCAAGGAAATGGAGACAAGGACTGGGCCAACTTGGGCCAGGGCGCTCCAGAGCATGGCGATACTGTCCCAGGCTCATTCAAGCGGCCCACATCGATCCCAATCACTGATGTGAGTAAGGAATATGCGCCCACTGCCGGGATTAAGGAGTTGCGTGAGGCTGTTGCAAACTATTATAATGAGACGTACCGCCAAGACTCGCCATCGAAGTATACGTACAAAAACGTGTGCATTGTCCCTGGAGGCCGTGCGGGTTTGATTCGGATTGCCTCCATCATCAGTGACTGCTATTTGTCGTTCTTTTTGCCTGACTACACTGCCTACGCGGAAATGCTTTCTTTGTTCAAAAACTTCTCGCCAATTCCCGTGCCCTTGGATGAGGCTGACAACTACGAGATGCACTTGAACACAATTGCCCTTGAGTTGCAGCGTGGGGTGTCTGCGTTTCTTACGTCAAACCCAAGAAATCCTACAGGAAAATGCATGTCACGGGACCAGTTGCGCCGTCTCCACGACATGTGCAGAAAGAAGTGCCTTTTGATCATGGACGAGTTCTACTCACACTATTACTACGACGAGGGTTGCGAAGGCGACTCGATTTCGTCTTCGCTGTACGTGAAGGACGTGAACAAAGACCCTGTACTTATTTTGAACGGACTCACCAAAGCATTTCGTCTTCCTGGTTGGCGAATCTGCTGGATTGTTGGGCCTGAAGAGTATGTCAATGCATTGAGCTCAGCTGGGTCGTTCTTAGATGGCGGCTCCAACGCACCCTTCCAATATGCTGCTGTTGACTTTTTGGAGCCGTTGAGTGTGCGCCGTGAGATGAAAGCTCTTCAGATGCACTTCAAAATGAAGCGGGATTACGTCATTGGTCGCTTGAGCAAGATGGGCTTCACATTCACCGAGAAGAATACTCCCAACTCGACATTCTACCTCTGGCTCAATCTCTCTCATCTCCCGGGCAAGCTCAGCAACTGCCTCGGGTTTTTCCATGAATGTCTCCACGAAAAAGTTATTGTGGTCCCAGGGTTTTTCTTCTTGATCAACCCGCAAAACTTGTCTCGCCTTGAGGACGTGATCTGGTACAATTTTGTGAGAATCAGTTATGGGCCTGAGATGTCTCACTTGGAGAAAGGTATGGATGGTATCGAACGAGTCTTGAGCAGATTCGAATGTTTGCCCAACTAGAAGGAGACAACTCTTTTATCACTCGACTCTGTATGCAGCTTATATACATTTATGATAATACTAAATAAATAACCAAGGCCAGATGGACCATCAACCGCTCAACGAGAATTGTAATACATTGTCTAATCTCCCAGTCAGTCAGCCGCGATCTTCATGCATGGTACGCGCTGAACCAAGTGCAGATCGGGACTGCATTGTGTGCACTTCGCTGAATGTTGCTATCTAAGCCTCTGTCTCAAATCTTTCATTAATTACCTCGCGGGTTGAATGGCCAGAAACTGCCGAATATTGTGAAGTCCCGCGATTATCGAGATGCTCCCTTTTGAGATCTGAAACTTGTCATAATTCAAATAGCTCACGGGTTGACAGGCCAGGAATAAGTGTCTGGCGACCGCGGCATCATAATCTGGGGTAGCATCGACGAGCGTCACGTGACTAGCCACATTGTCCCAAGACAATTTCCACAATGGCACCTTGATTTAGCGAATTCATTTCCACATATATCAATCGAGCTTGCAAATCGACTAGCCCAAGTCGAAACTGATCTCAAATTTTTAATGCTGGATTTATTTATCGGCTCATCGCGTCCAGAAACCCGGATCATCACCAGCCCAAGTGATGGGGCCGACCGCTTTAGTTACGTACAGTTGCTAACGACTATAATTCTCTTTCTTCTGCGCTCCATCTGGGCTTTGAGCAATTGCGTGCTTGTCGCATTTCCTAACTGGCTCGTGGACTTGCTCCAGCGACGATTTATGGTGACTGTCTCATTGCTGCTGATAGCAGCTCTGGTGTTTCTTCTCGTGTCTGTCACGTACTATGTGGTGAGACAACGGTATTTGCGCAAATACTCTGAAGACACCACGCCGTTTAAAAAAGAGACGGCGGCTACTAAATATAGTCAGGGCCTCGATTATGTGGCAGGGGCAAAGAAAAAGCGGGGCACGGACCGGTCGAAGAACTATTTGGACGAGTTTCTCAGCGCAATCAAAGTGTTTGGGTACTTGGAACGGCCTGTTTTTCATGAGCTCACAAAGAACATGACAACCCAGAAATTGGTCGGTGACGAAATTTTGTGTTTAGACGAAGGCGTAGGATTTTCCATTGTTGTTGAAGGTACCGTGCAAGTCTATACAAAAATGGACGATACACCCGGTGGCGTGGTGGACTTTGACCGCCAGGACGAGGATTTGGAGAAAGACGAGATTTTGGTGGTGGCCAATCAAAGATATCATCTCTTGAATGAGGTCAAAAGTGGATCTGCGCTCCTGTCGCTTCTTAGCACCGTCGACCTTTTCAAATCCGATGCCGTTGGTGCCTACAGCCGTAAGTTTTCTTCTCTAGGCACAGAGTCTCCTAGCGGATTCCCTTTTAATGCACCGGCAAAATCTCCTTATGGTGCAAACGATTTTCGCCACCGGTCTCCGTCGTTCAACACGACCTCAGAGGATTTGAAAATCCCAGGAAGCCCTTCCGGTGGGGCTATTTCGCCCATGGCGTGCCCGGGCCCAAACCAAAATACGCTTCCGGCAATCATCGCAAGACCTAAAGCGCTATCAGGAGACCAGGATTCAAGCGCTACTATAGCGATCATCCCATGTCTGGCATTTCAACGTGTTTACCACAAATTTCCCAAAGCAACATCACATATCGTAACTATGGTGCTCACAAGATTATACAAAGTTACGCTCAGCGCCGTGCACAATTACTTGGGCCTAACAAAAGAAGTGATGGAGAGCGAAATTGCCTTGAATAAAATCGCTGAGGAGTGTAAGCTTCCCAGCTATCTAGCTGAAGGTGTGCTTGAGAATGTGCGCCATCAACGGACCGAAGACCCAGCGACAGAACTCCCACTGCTGATGAACGTGTTGCCGAAACTGACAAAGAAAGCTCACAAATTCATACGCGAAAACTCGTCTCGATATGTGATACTTGCCTCCAGATCCAAGGCCTCGCATCCTGGCGACTTGCTTTCAGCAGTACCGCTCTCTCGGCGTCCCGACTTCAATCATACCAATCTGAGCTCAGCTGACAAAGAGCTGCCAATATCGTTGCCCATGACAAGGATTCCTTCGCAGAAAACATCATTCAACATGTCCTATGCACCCAAGCTCGCTACGATTCCTTCATCTGGGGATGTGAGAGAACGATATTTCTCAGACGAGCGCGAGGAAACGGAGGAGTCGTCCTTACGCACGGCGATAGTTGAGAACCTCTTCAAGTTGCTCGGAATCGAAGAGGATCAGTTTGATGCGGGCTTCCAAGGACTTCATAGTGCGCAACCATCTGCTAACTCAAGCGTAGTCGGATTTTCGTCACTCATGCAAGAGAACTCAACTCCTGTTAATTTCGAGAGATATTTCTACGACTCCTTCCCTGAAAGATCCCGCGGGGGGCCGCTACTCAGTCCTGGTCTACCTGGAGTATCATCACCCTCAGAAAAGCTATACACAACTTTCCATCAAAATACAGGAAAGCCTGATAAGAAGACCAATTTGAGTGACGAAGTGAGAGCAAAGAATTATCAGGAAAAAAGCAACTCGACTGGCCCAGAGACATCTTTTTCAGCAGTCAAAAATGCCTTTAGTAAGAATATTGAGGTGAAATATTACGCACCAGGAACCACTGTCGTGTCTCAGAACTCATTCGACACCGGAATATTTTACGTCATACACGGAAAGCTAGATGTGACCACGAGTCACAAGGGCGAAGATCACGATTCCATGCCTACATATATCAACCAAAAGCTTTATAGTGTTCACCCAGGTGGTTTGGCTGGATATTTGAGCACCATTGTTGGTTTTCGCTCTTTAGTCGCAGTTAAGAGTTGTCTGGAAGAGGGAGTTGTCGTTGCTCATATTTCAAAAAAGGACTTCCTGCGCCTCCTAGACAAATACTATTTTTTGCAGCTCCCGGTGGCTGCGAAACTCAAACACTTGTTGCCGGGTATGATCAAGACCATTGACTTTGCCTTGGAGTGGTGCCACATACCTGCCGGAGGGGTCTTGGCTACTCAGGGGGATGTTGCAAATGGATTTCACATAGTTCTCAGTGGTCGTTTCAGAGTGATTAGAGATAACAACAAGAAAATAGAGACGGGCTTCGATCATCAAAACCAAAGTCTAGTGGATGATGCTAACGCGCCTCGAATCGGAGATCAGGAAGAGAACTACGAGGTTCTTGGTGAATATGGTCACGGACAGTCCATTGGAGAAGTGGAGGTTTTGACTGCCACAAGAAGAACTAACTCGTTAATTGCTGTGCGTGATTCAGAAACAGCACGTATCCCAAGAACTTTATTCGAGATGCTTTCTTCGCAGAATCCCGCAATCATGGTGCAAGTCTCGAGAATAGTCGCTACCCGGGTCCTCGAAAGCAATAATAGAGAAACTTTCGCCACGCTTGCCAATTCAAACCACTCGAGAGCGTCAGAAATCAACAAAGAGTACAAGACCATCACAATACTCCCATGTGTGACGGGTCTTCCTGTCCGCGAATTTGCAGACCATTTGACCCTGGCATTACGTGCTATTGGTCGAAATGTCATTGCGCTTGACCGCACTTCGACTTTGACCCACTTGGGTAGGCATGCCTTCGACGAGAGACTTGCACATTTGAAGCTCTCGGGCTACTTTGCATACCTCGAAGAGAAATATGAGACGGTGGTTTACGTATGTGATACCCCTTTGAAATCGAAGTGGACGTCCACTTGCATATCTCAAGGAGATTGCATTTTGCTTTTGGCAGATGCGGAAGACGATGAGTGTGCTACAAATGTCGGTGACTATGAGAGGCTTTTGTTGAAACTCAAAACTACTGCCAAAACCGACTTGTGCCTCATCCACTCCGATAAGTCCGTCATCCCTGGCTCAACAAGTATTTGGCTCAAGAATCGTATCTGGGTACAGGATCACCATCATGTTGAAATGGCTATCTCAAGGGACAGAGCTGTGCATAAGATCAAAAAGAAAAACAACTTGCTTTTGGAATTAGCCATGAAAATCAGCAGTAAGGCAAATCCCAATATCAAGCACAAACTCGAAAATGTCAGATCACGCGCTTTGGCTTCATGGATGAAGCTCAATGATAGAGTCAACAAGCATCACGAAGTGCCCGCTGCACACAAGAATGATTTTATGCGTTTAGCCAGAATTCTTTCGAATGAGGCTGTGGGTCTCGTACTAGGTGGTGGGGGATCGCGCGGTATATCCCATGTAGGGGTTGTCACTGCTCTCGAAAAGCATGGAATACCAGTCGATGTGATAGGTGGCACTTCCATCGGATCTTTTGTTGGAGGACTTTACGCGAAAGAAAACAATATCGTGTCTATTTACGGAATGTCCAAGAAGTTTTCCAGTCGGGTGGGGTCTATATGGAGAAACATATTCGATCTCACTTACCCTGTGACATCTTATATCACGGGTTATGAGTTTAATCGAGGGATTTCCAAAGTGTTTGGCTATCATGAAATCGAGGATTTCTGGATCAAATATTTTTGCAATTCAACAAATATTACCATGTCTAAGATGGAGATACATGAGACAGGCTACGCGTGGAGATTTATAAGAGCATCGATGTCTTTGGCTGGACTTCTTCCGCCAATTGCTTACAATGGGTCAATGTTATTGGATGGTGGCTACCTTGACAACCTTCCGGTCCTGGAAATGAAAAACCGCGGCGCCAAGTACATCATCGCTGTTGATGTCGGCTCTGTCGACGATAGGACACCGATGAACTACGGCGATACGTTGTCAGGCTTCTGGGTTCTTTTCAATCGAATCAATCCTTTTTCAAAACACCCGAATGTGCCCAATATGATGGATATTCAATTGAGGTTGGCGTATGTTGCAAGCGTCTATGCCTTGGAGCTCGCGAAAAAAACGCCAGGAGTCATTTATCTTCGTCCCCCTATAGACGATTACGCGACACTTGACTTTCTCAAATTCGATGAGATTTATAATGTTGGATTGGCTTATGCAGACGAAATTTTTACTCGATGGAAAACAGAAGGTAAGTTCCCTAGTATAGCCGGAATGAGCAAAAATAATCAAGAAGAGTTTCTTGACGGGCGTCCGATCTATAGGAGGAACTCGATTTGATAGCGAGCCCTCGATCCCGGCAAGCATAAATAGTGGGTGTATCAAATCACTTCAATTTTTCAAATTGGAGTTGCTGTGAATCTCATAGGAAACCGTCTTTTCAGCGGCTATTCCAATTTCATCAGAAGAAACGAGAGAGCCGTAAAATGTCTCTACTATAGGATGAGCTCTCACCCGCTCCTTTCTAAAGTTTAGAACCTGTAGCCCTGTACGAGAAACGGCCCTCAGTAAAGCAACATAGGCTTGGCCATTTTCAAAAATGCGAGCCAAGTCGACCTTGACCTTTTGTAGAGTCTGACCTTGAGACTTGTGGATTGAAAGAGCCCATGCAAGCATCAAAGGGAACTGAATACGAGATACTAAGATTTCTTCGGTTTTGTCATCGGTGATTTCCCAGCGCTCTGGCTCCATGAGATGGTCTCTCGTTGTGACACCATCGGGACAAAGAAAACGAACCAAAGGATATTTCTCTCTCCTCGACGTCTCGAGTAGCTCTTTCATAAAATTCGCTTTACGCTCCGCATTCTCATTCTCGATAGAGATGAATGATGAGCCAGCTTCAAACACATCGGGCATACTTTGCGATTCTTGTTTGGCCTCTAAACCTTCCACTTCGTCTGCTTCGCATTTGATTCCGTCAGCTGATGTACTAACGGATGCCTCATCCTTTGGCTTACTGTCGGTGGCGGTCTCGCGTTTCTGATCACTCTTTTCTGCCAAAAGATGTTTTTTGGTGAGAAAATTAAAAATGTTGTCCGACTCGGATTCATACGAGCACGTGCCCCGCTTCTTCTTCATTTCTTTGGTAAACTGTTCGAAGTCCAAGTTTGGATTCTCGTTCTCGACCCTTTCGCACATATAGGTATCACGGTCAACAAACTTTATGATTTTACCTAAGGAGCCATTAACGAGTGTGTCATCGATATTCTTGATACACATGACCTGCGCATTTTCCTTCAAAATCAATTCTCTTGGGGCCAAAAAATTGTTGAGCATTTGTGCTTTCACCGCGGGAGGGAGCGATCCGCCATCTTTTGCCACATAGTGCTTGATCTCCCCTTTGATCTTTTGTAATTTCATGCTATTTGCCCTGTCAACCTCAGATCGCGTGGCATAAAGCTCGGTAGGCACAATCCCTTCCGGGCATTCCAAAGGCCGTATGAGACGTCGAAACTCAGATTCGGCTTCAGATGATACAATTCCGTGCCTCATGTCATTCAACATGTCGATGAAGTCTTGGTCACCTTTTTGACGAAACACCTCCTTCAAGACAATGCTATGATCTAGTGTGGAATCCCAAGAACCGGACTCAAAAGCAAATACTGATTCCTCTTTTACCAGCGTCCCATCTGCTTGAACCTCATTTTTGCTCACTGGAGGTAGTTGATAGAAATCACCACAGACTATGAGCTGCATTCCCCCGAAAGGCGTGTTCCCTTTTCTGCGGATTCCACGTGCAATCTGATCCAAATTGTGAAACATTCTTCCGTCAATCATTGATATCTCATCAATGATAAGTACCTCTGTTTCCTTCCATCGGACAACAGCTTTTCTGTTCCTTCTAACAGTTTTGATAAGAGACTTTAAATCACCTTTTCCGAGCCCAATGCCCGCAAAGCTGTGCAATGTGATACCACCAATATTACAGGCTGCAAGTCCGGTAGATGCCGTTACAGCAACAGCCCCGGGGCCTTTTTGTTGTTTGAGGGCTTTAATGATGGACTTCAATAAAATCGATTTACCGGTTCCTGCAGACCCAGTGAAAAAAATTGATTTTCCTTCTAGCGCTAGCTCGAGCACATGATTCTGCTCTTTTGAAAGACGGAAAGCGGTTACTACTTTTTCTGGCTCGCGCGATTGACGAGCATCAGTAGCAAGGTCTTGGCTTTGAGGAAGATTAAGCTTTGCCTTTTGTGTTGCTAGTTGAATGGTGGGGTTCCAATCTGGAGCCAGTTTGCTAGTCTGGGGCATCATTGGAGCAGCGCTTGTTGCAAACAGACGATATTGCATCTGAGACTCGTAAGACTGAAATTTCTGAGGAGAGCTGAATCGAGCGCGTTTTGTCGCCGGGCTCATCGAGACTTTTGGAGAGCTAAAGCATACAGGCTCTCGTTTAACGGCCGGCAGCTGGGCCGAGTCCGTGGTCGTATTGTTGAGAGACGGCTCCGCGATGAATCTGAACGAATTTTCTTGAAATGAAGGAGCCTCACGTGGTTCGATCTCTTCCTTCGTGTCCAGTTTGCAGGAGAAATACGGCTCCGGAGAGCTAAAGTCTGACCATCTCTCGGACGCAAGACCTTCAAGAAAACAGTTGCCCGGAGCCAGCTCCGTATTGATCGGTTCACTCTCGATTTTGATACTCATGACTTGTTGGGGTTTCTGGACCTGCAGAAACGCGGGGAACACGGGCTGACAAGGCCCTGAAAGGGCCCGCGTAGCAGGGATCCCTTCCAATTTTCTTTGAGTGGACTGACTTAGCGGCGCTGGTGGTTTTGAGGGAGAAGTCGATGGGGGATAAATCTTCAAAAGTTCCTCCAAATCATCGGAGTCAAATGGATCGTCGCTTGCAGAAGCGACCTCTGCAGCGTTGTTGCAATGTTTCTCTGAGATTTCTGAGTCGGCAAACGAAGAGAAGTCGAGCTGTTGGACAATGTCTAAAGTCTCAGGTGAGGTTTCCAAAAGCAGGAAACGGGTTCTAGATGTAGCATTTTCGATAGGGAACATTGCGTGGTATGGACGAAAAGAAAAAAGAACAGCACGGCCTGGCTTGGTAGCTACTTTGACAAAGCTGGAGAGAGCTTGCGAAAGCATAGGGCGACACGACGCTGGCGAGTTGTCGTATGATTGTAGGGCTTGGAAAGAGTTTGGAAATGTAACCTGCTTTCCAGCTCTTGTACCATCTCAGTCGCGCTCATCATGCGAATCTGCACGATTCCCTGCGATCCGATGTGAAAGCCGATGATCATAAGAAGTCACAAATTAGGAACAAAGTGCCAAAATGTATCAAGGGCAGAAAATTACTTTACTTTGAGCTGTTCTTCACAAAACTCGATTTTTGGTCTCATGTGTTAAAGGTTTGAGCAAGTATCATGCTGTAATCTTAGGTGCCCTGAACGAACCTGCGGCTGCGAATTCTCTGCAACAGCGTCGAAAATTGAATTGAGGCGAAATTCTTTGACTTCTTCCCTTCATCTACAAAAGTTCGCTCCAGGATGGTGTGAATAGTATCCTGGAGGTCTTAGAGTATGTTTTGATTTTGTCGTAGTAAACTTTTTGAAATTTAGACGCCCGAATTATAGGATGGAGGTTCCCATAACTTACTCTCCATTTTTTTAATTTTTAAAGCGTGAAGCGTGAGACTTTAAATTTAATCCTGCTGGTGGCTGTACGGCGTTAATCAAAAAAAAGAGTATTCTATTATGATAAACAAGTTGTTATAAGCCCTTTTCACCTTACAATAGTGAAAGAAGAGTGTATCCCTAAAAAAAATCGGACGTGTAGTCACCAAGAATTATAGCAGATATCAGATTACAGTTTGCTGAGGGCTCACGTTTACGAGTGGTCTTAAATGATGACGACTACGCGCCACTTGGCTGTCCAGGATGGAAGATGCATAAAGAATTAAAAACCAGATAATTGGTAACGAGGAAAACTCAGACACATATACACATCATTTTGAACTCTTCCGCAAAAGCGAGAGATTTTTTTTCTCATTTTCATCTTTCAAGAAGTGGGCTTTGTTTTAAGCCCTCGGCTCGGCTACCTGCAATATGTAATCAGTAACTCACCAGAATTTCGCACCGAATTTCTATCGATTAATTGACTCGAGTAATTATTAACTTAACACAAGTCAACCTTATAATCCTTCCAATATCATCCAGAAAACGCCTTCCGCTGCGTGCCAAATCAGTATTGCCATAAACTGACGGTCACCAGACTATTTAAAACGTTGCTAATAATGCCTTTGAATTCTGCATTGGCTCTTGCAGATGCTCGCCTATTCGTAGAGGTGATAAATGTCTTAGCCAACCAACCTGAGGGCATTCTACTGATTATAGCGCCGCTTGTCCCCATTTCAAAATCTGCACAGATTTCATACACCACAAATGCCAATATATTGAGAGCGCTTCTAGTTCATGTGAGCCCTATCGCTGTGGGCTCAGCGGAGATCTCCGAATTAGCAAGTATCATAGTCAGTGCAGAACAATCAACAGAGCTTTCCGAAAATGACCTCGTAGAAGACGCTGAGAACTTGACGTCTGTGATCACTAAGAAATCCGAAAGCTTCTCTAGCATCCCCGAGGATGCAGTGTTACAGATCGCCGATGACTTGCGTGTGAATTTGGCAACTAAGGCATATCTGCTCTCTTTCACCATTAATGAGGACCTGGAAACACTCCCAGCGGAATTGCTCTTTCAGTTTGCTAAGGCAAGATGTCTACACATGGCCTTATACTTCGAAGACGTGACCACTTTTGCCGAATCCTTCACTCTCTTAAAAGAATACGGCCCCTTCGAAAAGTGGTATAGTGGCGTCATACGGCCATACCACTACTTCTATCTGAACTTTTCCAAGCCGACAAATACTTCGGCCACCGAAATCTTCTACCTTTCGTTGACAAGCAATTCCGAAATTTTTCAGTTTCTTGTGAAGCCGCTCGAATCTCCCGACGAGTCATTGCAGTCGAAACTAGTGCCACGCACATATCTTTCCAATGTGTTGCTTCCTCTGGCTGTCTACCATGATTGCGATTTGAGCCCATTATGTGAATGGATGCTAGGCAATTTGGCTTGCGCGACCTTGTCTGATTTTGCGCTTTGGGATGAAGTGCTAAGAACCATTTTGAGTTATCACGACTTCGAGGGCAAGAAAATCCCTAGTCAAGGCTATGAGAAAATTGTTCGCCTATATATCGAGTCGTGTACATATTTTGGTCTCTGTACCGGTGAGAAATTGACGTCTCTGGATCAAGGCAAAATTCAACTGCAAATCAAGGATACTCTCTCATATCTCGTCGACATGATTGGCAGTACCAGTCTGTCTATGGAATTCGCGCCTGAAAGCATCAAGATGCGCGAGTATGATTCGCTTTCTGACTTTGTCGAGAGGCCACCGGATCTTTTACTATCGATTCTTGGAAGCTCTCTTGGCCAGTGTCTTGACTTTGTGCTTCGTGTTTACACCACTTGTTGCTTGTTACACGCGTTGAATCTGCTCACAATAAAAAAATTCTTTGAATTAAAAGCCCGCTACCTCTCTCATGACAGATGGTTTCACAAGGAGATCATGCAGCTCTTATCCGGGGCCAATAGCCTGAGCTACGACCAAATCATGGACGCAATATCTGTTTTTTCGGACAGCTTTCTTTTGCATGATGAGAAAACTGTAAGACAGCTCGATGAGCTCGTTTTTGGTCATTTCATTCAAACGGAATCCTTCGAGAAAGCTTTGCAATATCATAGCGCGCTTCCTCAAGGCCGCTCCATTTCTCCCGAATTTACATTTAAGGCGATCAGCGGGAAATTCTGGGAGCTTTTTGAGAACGCGTCCAACTTAGATGATAGAATTGGCAAATTGCGTACAGCCACGAGATGTCTCGAGATTCTTGATAATATTTCGAAGGTTGGCGGTTTGGCGGAAGAAAAGCGGGAAGTTGTTGTCAGGATCAAGCATTTGTTGAAGGCCATACACAGTCTCAAAAACTTCAAATTGGTGATCGAGAAGAACCTCCCTGTGACACCTAAGCAGATTTTGAACAAGATAAGTTTACTAGGCAGCGACGAACAGTATCCTCTGTTTGCAATCATATCGATGGTGTTGGAACAAAATCCAAAGTCTTACCTTGCGCATGAAAGACTTCATAAAATTGTGAATGACTTGGCAATTTATTCCGACTCAGATTTGAGTGCAGTGAGCTATCCTCGGATTCAATCCGCATGCGTCGAGTCAGCGTTGATCGATGGAAACTTTGACTTCGCTTACAAGCAAACAAAAGCATTGATTACATTTTATATCGATTCGGGAAACACAGATTCTTTCAGCGATGTTTGGCTAATGTTTTATCAGGTCGGGAAATTCATCCTGCCCGAATGGTTTGGAGATTACGATGCCAACGTACAAGAGAAAAAAATCAAAGTGTTGTTGAAGCAACGCGAGGTTCTTTCCTTGGCGATCAAGCACACAAAGCCAATTGCATTCAAAGCTGACAACAGCAGGCTTCTTGTGGGGCAGTTCAGGCATGTGAACCTGGAGATAAAAAAATGGCACGAGGAGGCTGATCTCCACCGCAGCGAAGAAGTGCAAGACGCTTTTTTGTCGGCGCAAAAGCAAGTCCAAGAAAATTTCACAGACCTCATAAATGAAGCTTCTCACTCTAAAAATCAAGCAAGTGAGAAGATATCAAATCTTTTTGTTTCTGGATTGGGCTGGGCCATTGGTGCCAAGAGGTAAATTTTAAGAGGCACGGGTGTGATAATGGTTCTAAATGAGACTGCACCACGTGAAAATTCAAGATATCGAAGACGATCCTTGAAGAAGCTCCTTACCCTACCAAAAAAGTCACCAATTGGGTCTGCCCGCATTCACACATAGGACTTTAAAAAATGAGTCAGCAGGAGATTATAGATATTGCCATTGAGACTTACATCAAGACGAATGACAATACCGCCAGACAGTACTTGAAGCTTCGACAAGATACACTTGAAACCGCACAATTAGTAAAAAGGGAAATTGCTGAGTTTGGCAAAGTATCCGCCGAAACATCGCTCAGACTCGAGAAGCTCAAATTTGAGCATGCGAAAACCTCGTTGATTTACAGGGCATACATAGATAACATCAGTCTCAAGTTGGATGGGTCAGGTACGACAGGAGCTCAAGTGTCAGCGAAGTTGGGTGAACGCTATGACGAGCTACTGCGGAAGAAAGATACCCAAGATGCAAAGATGCAACAACTAAAGACAGAGCATAAGCCGGTGGTGGAGAAAATGCGGCAATTAGCCTCGAACTTTGAGGCCAGGATCGGACACAGAAGAAACAGCAGTAGATCAGATACAAATGGCAGCTCTCGGCTCACCCCCAGAGGAAGTGCGCCAGATGAAGATAATGTGCTCTTGGATTTCGCGTCTACAGCTTTCAGTATCGATGAGCTAGAGCTACAATTCGCGGACGTGGATTCTAAACTAGCGGCCTTGAAAACGGTGGATGAGATCAGCAACAAGACCGATTCAGTGGATGGTCTTTCATTTGAGAATCCATCAATAGAATTAACCAAGTATCTTACAGATCTCTTGCAAAATGGACGTGCTTATGGCCGCATAGACGATGCGACTTACCACTTTGATATCACCAAATCGGCATCAGGAGACTTGGGCGGGACGACAAGTGTTATTGATGACTATGAAAGTGCTATAAATAAGCTCACCAAAGAAATACAGGGCTTAGTTGCTCGTGGCACGGAGGCTAAGGAGAGATGGATCAGTAATGCTCAGAAAGTCGAGATGATCCTGGCTTTGCTCAATGAAGGCATGGTGATCGACGGGTAAGTGTCAAAAAAAGGAAGTCGTCCAACCTCTACAGCATCGAAGGGTTAACAATTCCCCAAAATGTTCGTAACAAAGGGTTGGGGGTTGAAACTAAGTATTTTTATATTATGATACACGCATGACCCATACATTCAGCACCCCTCATTCGACTGGGCTGATCAAAATGACAGAGTCACCCCTAACAAAGACCATCTCAGACTTCTTAACCACAACATCCTCGGCAGCCTCGCCGTAAATGAACTCTTCAGCATCGCTCAATACAAGATTGCAATGAGAGTCGTATCCCTGCAACTTGCCTTTCATCTCACGAGCGCCCCTCAACTTGACAAGCACATCTTCGTCAAGCTGATAGCGGATTAAGTCTAGGGGCTCTTCCTGTTGAGCCGTGGTTTGTATGGTGGACATTTGCGCCTTTGATAGCTTGAAGGTTATGTTTGATGAAAGGACCGAGACATAGCGGAGAAGCCGCGCTGAATGCAGTACTGACATTAAAGAAGCTCGTTGTCAACATATTTTAGTTCAAACTTGTTCTACTCCGAGCATGTTTTTTTTTTTTTTATCATTTACATAATCGTGATATGATGGAGGAATTATAGCCGATATTATTTGAGTATTCTTCCCTCGTTTTATCACGAGATTCACGGAGTGTCATTATCCAATACCTCTGTCACGTGATCGCGCTGGAGCTCGATTAGGGTATCGAAAATTTTCTCTTGGACTATGACATCAAACCCATAATCCACCTAGAAAATGGCCAGCTTGTCCAGGGAATTTCACAGATCTTTTACTACGGCTAGCAAGCTACTTGCGAGAACCAAGCCGCTCAAGTTTGGTGACGCCAAAAACATAAAATTGAGAGAGCCAATCGCTCCTACGCACAAGAATTTCGACGTGTCTCCAGATCATCCTTTGTGGCAGTTTTTCCCAGAGGTCGATGGACAAAAAGCGTCTTACCGTGAAATAAGCGAGCTTCCACAGGAATCTCGTGCTTGGACTATGGCGGAATTGCGCAGGAAGTCGTTTGATGACTTACACACGATCTGGTACAAGACACTCAGGGAAAGGAACATTCTCGCTAGAGAGGCTCGCTTGGGCGAAAGTATGGGCTTGAACACTGCTCTGGCTCAAAACGTCGTTGACGATAAATTGGTCTTGACGCAAAAAAGACTCAAGCAGACGCTCTTGGAGAGGCAGGTCGCATACGAAAAGGCCCAGCTTCTCGTGGACGAGCAAAGCGAGTATCTACAGAACTTTAAGGAGAAGTATGTGGATGCGGACGAGTCGCAAATATCTGGGTACAATGATAAGCTTGTGCGTTTGCAATATGCTTTGTTTGGAATCGAGCCCAATGTACTCGAGCAAAACCTCGCCGAGGACATTAATGTAAAATTCATTGAGGGGCTTTCTTTCGTGGCCAATTTGAAACTCCAAAGGTTCTTGAAGTCTTCCCCAGATGCTCTTGAATTGCCTTTGGTGGGTGTCATGGAGGAGTTGCCATTCTTGATACGAGAGACGAGCGAGGCCGTGGAGGAAGTCAATGAGTTGAGAGCCTCAGGAAACAGCAGAACTCTTGATAAGATTGATGTGTTCCCATTCTTGAGAAAGGCCATCAAGTCCCTCAGACATGCAGCACACATAGAAGCTGCTGCTGAGTCCACAGAGGCCGTGAAGTCTGTCTAATTAGAAAGTCGAGATATGGTGCTTTTCAAAGAAGTGATGAGACAAATTGAATAAGATTGAAAGGCAGCTTTTGTTGGTATCCTTTCTGATTGAGAAGTCACACTTGTAAATAAATAAGGGATGGAGGTCGTTAGAAGTGCCAGGTGAGCAAGACGCGAGAATAGACTTTTTCTGCATGAGATCGTCCAATTTCGCTGTGTAAAATAAAAGTCATGTGAAAAACAAGATATTTAATGAATGTTGTGCAATTGATGTCCACCACGCGTTGCACATTTCAGTACCTACAACGTGCTGCGAAGCCAGTCCTGATGTTTAGCGGAAACTCGACCTAAAACTCGAAAGACCAATTGAGGGGTGTAACACTAATCTTTGTATATCATTGGTCATCACTATTTACATTTTCATATGATGAGAGACACAAAACTTTATGTGAGCGATAGAGAATGGACTAGCGAAGCACGTATCCAAAGCTCTCGACGAAAATCAAGCCGTCCTCAATTGAAAAACGTCCTTTTCCAATGATGTTTTCTCTCTCAAGCCATTTCAAATTTTCGGGACAGTTTTTTTCGAGAGTAAATCTAGGGCTCATTGATGCATAACTTTCCTCGAATGAGTGAGAGGTAGCCTTCCCGGAGAGGACTGCATCAAGACCAGGCAGAGAATGAAACACACCCCAAGACGAGAAGTTCACGTCAATTCCCTCCTTAGTTTTTCCATGACCGTGAGCATCCAACAAGCTGTAGCCTTCTTCATAATGGGTGGTGATGTTATCAAAGCCGGAGACATCCTCAACGTCCAACTCTAAACCCAATTTGTTTTTGATAGTTGAAATTCTCCCAGTCGGCACAATGGCCATGCTAGAAACCGTCTTTCTGGAAACGTCTGTGAACAAGGGCTTTGGCGCACTTTCAAGTTGAAATTTCATTCTGAATACTGGGATGAGTTCAGGCGTGGCTGGAATAGCGAGGCTCATTGTAACTTGGTTCGTTTTCAAAAGGATTGGTGTGGATGAATGGAAATAAATAAGAAGGAAGCCAATAATGGAAATACCGCCTATTTTTATACACGACCCCTTGGCTCGTAATTCACAATCGTCCGGGTAGAGTCGTGACTTCCTATGCCCTTTGACTAATTTAGTAAAGGCCCATAGCGCACCGGGGTCTTTACCACAGTAGCATGATTTTGAGTGTCGAAGAACAAATTAAATTATGCATTTGAGTCATTTCATATGAAATTATTCTCTACCACAATTCTGCAATTTTTTCTGATCTCTTAGCTCCACTTTTGCTAGAGTTGGTCAATTTCGATTTTCAGCTTCTTCAGAAAAACAGATCTAGTCCGGTACCCGGAAATTCGCAGCTATTTACAACATAATTTGCGTTCTTTTTCGTATTCGAACGGACCTTCAAGCCGCACGCAATTTTCTCGGCAATTCCTGAGGCGGACATTTTGAAATTGCATGTGGTCACTGGTCACGGCGGGCTGTACTGTAAAATCGTGATGTAATATTATAATCCCGATTTCTTACGGGCAGCTTCCACCCCAACCGTCGAGTTATTTTTTTTTTCCAAAAGGAGACATCTCGGGGCGATGAACAATCTGTTTCGCTGTACAAGACTAGATTTTGACTGCTGTCCTCGTAAAGTAGCCTCGCGCGGCTGCAACTCTGGGCTTCTCAATTCTCAACTTTGCTCGGATGAGTCAAGTGCTCACGAATTTCGGACAAAGCCGGAGACATGCTACTGTGCGTGTATGAAATATCACCGAAGGTCACAGAATTAAATCAGGCAGTCACGTTTACGAAAGGTTTCTTTCGATCAAAGTCCGATTTTCATAGAGCAGATGCCTTATTGTCAGTGGAAAATCAACATCCCGGGCAAAGGCCTGACCGTTGCTGAGTGATTCACTGGCTTGCAAACTGCTGCATTTTCCTATCTTCGAATGCACTCCCTCAGCCCCCACATACTTTGCTTGGCGAGGAACTTTTCGGGCCAGGGCCATGCCCTTTATCAACTTGTAGATCCCAAAATAAAATTCAGTTAGACTCTGATCCGTACATCAAACACGGTTTTGTCGTCTCGCGTGCTCCCTCGACTTCGATTGAGCCTATGCGCGCACCAATTGCAGTGCGCTCCTCAATAGCTGGTCCCGCGCAAATGACAAGATTTCAAGGATCCCGAGGTACACTTCGAGTTCGTCAAAACTATGGGCAACAGAATCAACGGGTTTCTTGGTGGTGTGCTTTTGACAGGCTTCATCACAGTATCAACGAGCGCAGCGATTAGGAGGTCCGAGGCGATCAATCGTGCGCAGATCCTTCACTGCAATGATACCATCAACAACAGAATCCTCACGGATAATTATCTCTCGGAAAGTGCTGCACCCGTCAACAAAAGAGTGTTTCTGACGCACAGGCCATCGGTTTGGGAGACGTGCAAGGACATTTGGAACGAGGAAATCATCAAGATGGTCAATAACGTATACTCTATCAATTGGCATAAGCTAGGGCTAGAGGCTGACAAAAGAATTGGTAAGGTGGCAGACAGAGTGTTGCACGGGTCTGCAGAGAAGTGAAGTGACGTTGAGTGGATAAATAAAAATACAAAATCGGAAAGATGGGACAGTGTGGATCCAAGTTGCTCATCATATTTTTAAAGATGATGTGGCAACGAGCCGAGGTCCACAAGCGCTACTGTGTACCGCGCTATGTAGTTTCAAAACTTTCGATCGATTCCTCTGACAGGGCTTTCGTGTCTATAGATGAAGGGCGGGCTGAGCACAGAGGTGCCTTCTTGACGTTCGTCTCCTTGAAAGAGGCTTTAATGTCCAGGTAGATGAAATAATTTGCAATCGGCGCGACAATCAGGAAAACCAACGAGACAAATATCTGGAATAAGCCCCAGCATCGAGGCATGACACCTAGTACCGACGAAGCAAGCACCCATCCGATAAAATCAGTATAGATAGAGTCGTAGCCCTTGGCAAGTCTGTCCAAAACGATGTCACAGCACTCAAGAGAGGGGATGGCCACACTAGCGCCCTCAATTTTCTTTGTGATCTCGGGTTTTGTCTTCTGCTCCTCGGTATAGCCCTCGCTTTCAAAATTGCCTGGGAACACGCATGAAACCCGGTAATTGTAGGAAACAAGCTCCTGGCGCAAGATGATCGAGAGAGACATAAGCGCAGCTTTACATGGCGCATACTGTCCATACCCGATAAAGGGAAACGAGGCCACAGTAGAGGAGAACAACACAATATGCCTTGACTTGAAATCTGCAGGAACCAGCCCTTTATTTGCTTGCAAGACAGCCTTGTGGCCCGCATGAACAGTGTTTGCAGCGGTCAAGTAGTTTGTATTCATGCCCGAGGCCAACTCAGCTCCCGTCAAGTCGCCGAAAAGCTTGGGTTTCGACAGACCGGCACAGCAGAAAATATAGTCGGGGTCCACGTGTTCCTCCGCCAACAATCCGTGCCACAACTTCTCGCATGCCTCATAAATTGCCACGTCACAAACTTTGTAGGAGACTGTTGCCTTCTTTGCATCCAGAATTTTTCCATTATCTGACTTTTTGGTTTGCGTGAGGATCCTGCTCACTTGTTTCTTGAGTTTAGACTCGGTGCGAGCCACCAACACAACAGAGCACCCTTTTTCGTAGAGCCTCAAGGCAATGTCAGCACCCACGCCTTGGGATGCACCAATTATGAGTGCTGTTTTGCCCTTTGGATCAAAATGAGATCTTGAGAACCACATTGCATAAAATTTTCCGCCCACGATGAGTTTTGAGCAAAGATTAAAAGCCGCGTCTTACTCACGACTCGCAAAACAGCTTGCAACGGCATACAACCTCAGCTGTCGCGGTCCAGCATTAACAGAAATTATGCAATCAATGACTAAGATGATAAAAATTCAGCGGAGAGATTATTGGGAGATTCAATTAGAAATATGTCGTCAGTCACGAAGAGATTTCTCTATTGATCACAATCCTTAAACTTCATGTTCTTAAGACCTATTGCGACCCAATATTCACCGGTCCGCAGCCTTTAACTCCCTTCATCAGCAGTTCTCCGCACTACTGATTCAAAGTATCTCAGTCAATAATCAATACACGAATCCCCCCAAGCCAGCTCCTTCAGACTCAAACCAAACTGAAGAGATCACATCACATTGAATAGCTTACTGTATTCTTTTTTGGATGGCTTCCAAACAGACTCGTACTGAATTCATATGAAGTCCTCGCTTACCAGCAGCGTCGGCCTGCACATACGTCAAACCTTGACGATAAACGCAAGAAAAAATGTCGGGGATGCACCTGTTGAGCAGAAAAAAGCATCTGAATTATGTCTGGACGTCAAGGTGGAAAGGCTAAGCCCTTGAAGGCTGCTAAAAAGAAGACCCAAGATTTTGATGACGAGGACTTGGCGTTTAAAGCCAAACAAAAGGCTGACGCTGCGGCAAAGAAGGCCATGGCTGACAAGGCCAAGAAGGGAGGCCCAATGGTCGGCGGTGGTATCAAGAAGAGCGCAAAGAAGTAAAGATATCTATACACAAATATGTATACAGACGGCTTAATAATACATTGTACTCATGCTGAACAAAATAGTGTAGCTTGTGGGTGTCTTTCAAAAGGATTGCTTCATTAAACTGTCTGCTTATTGCGTAGATATATAATCATTACAGATAAGAGACATTAAAGTTCGGAAAGTTTCAAGAGCAGTCAATTGCTTGTCTTTCCAGATTAGTCAATCGCCATTTACGCTCCTAGAAAGTCAAGAAGATCCTTGATGTTTGCTAGACTGACTTCAGGGCTTGGCGTGCGCCGTGACCCAGGCGAAGGCATGAGATGCGCCGCGCGCAAATTAACTCAACGAAAAAAGAAAAGACCTGTGACTTTTCAAATGCCGGACAGAAATCACCAGGTGAATAACAAATATACAAAACAAAAAAGATAGCGACCTCGGTGAGGGTCGAACTCACGATCTTAAGATTAACAGTCTTACGCCTTAGCCAACTTGGCCACGAAGTCGTATCTGGAATACAAAAAAAAGGGATGAAACCTATTAATTAATCTGAAGTACAAAAATGTACAAATTGCTTTTCTGGGGGGCTTATCACGGATTATTTGGACGTGAAATGTTTTTCCGGTAAGAATATCATTTAAAAAAAATAATCTGGGGCTACAAGACAAAAAAAAAGACACATATGAAGGCTCTCTCTCTTCCACTAAAGAAATCAGATTGCTAGAAATGGGAGAAAAGTATAAGAAAGTTGTCGAGTCAAAAAAATTGTGTGTTCAACTACGAGATATGTTCACTCATAAAAGAAAGTCTTGAGCTGACCTGTGTAGAATGCAAATTTTATTTAAAATGTGAATTGAATCAGACAAAAAAAGAAAGAATTATCAGACAAAGAAACAACAAGGTGTGTCTTAAGTATGTTTAAAAAGAGTCCATTGCTGGATTACGGCGATGTGAAGTTATCTGTTTTAAAACGTGAAACAAATTCAAAAACTGCTGACAGAACTCAAATCTGAGGTGCTTTTTCTGTGGAACAGCGTGATGTACCTCCCGCCTAGGCGAGGAGCGTGGAATCCGGAGTGTGTTGTTAGGTTTTCTATAGTTATATATGGATTTCGTCAGTGGTTTACCAAGGGCATCCTTCAATTCACATGAAGCAAACAAAAAAAAAAAAATGGAGTTGGGAACCCAATTCTGATTCCAAAAAGATCATAGAGACTGGGCGCAAAATCTTCGATACCCTGAAGCAATAAATGGATAACAATGTGCTAAGTATCACGAACGCATCAAACGATATGATTTCTTCACAACCAGTGACAACTCGAGATCCAAATGTAATGTTTTTGAATGACATTATTTTGATTCAGCCTTTGAGCAAATTTTTGTCGAAACGCCTTGACAAGCACGACTTTATTTGCTTCGTGCAAGCCCTCTTGAATCTTGAGCGTTCTACGATTTATCAACCGTGCGACAAACTTATCTTGTGGCTTTATCTTGTGGCTAACGCCTTTGTTTTTGAAGATGTACATTAGTCGGCATATACACTTTGATAAAATAATCTGAAAACACTCAAAATCTAAGTTATTTAATTTCGAGTCGAAAGTTTTGCGTTTCAGGTTCCGGGACCAAATGATTTGTTTCTCAAGAGGAGTTCTCGCTCCTCTGAATTAGTATCATGTAGAACAAACTCGTCTAAGCCCAGCGCGCCTACTACCATGGGTAACACAGGGACCAATTTCTCGACAAGAACTTCCATCAAAACAGGTCCTTTGCAATCCAAGAACTTTGTGACACCAGCCCTCAACTGTTCTTGATTCGTGACTCTTATCCCTTCAATACCCATGGCATCGGCTAGCTTCAAAAAGTCTGGATTGAGCTGAAACGCCAGCATGTATTTGTTTTCGAAAAATAGGGATTGCCACTGGGTGATCATTCCTTGCTCTTCATTGTTCAAAATACAAATCTTCACAGGAGCTCCAGCCTGAACTGCCGAAGACAATTCTGTAAGACTCATATTGAAAGAAGCGTCGCCATCAATGTCTATAACCATGGCATCTGGCTTTGCAAGTTGCGCGCCAATAGCTGCCGGGAGCCCAATACCCATTGTTCCTAAACCGCCAGATGTGATAAAGCTCCGAGGTGTTTTCCATTCAAAGTGCTGAGCTGTCCACATTTGGTGTTGGCCGACGCCAGTTGTGACTATCACCTCTTTGTCGTAGTTTTTTGTCTGTTCAGATATTTCTCTGATTAAAGACTGAGGCATGATACGTGAGCCGGGAGTCTCCTTTGTGTAGCTGTAAGGATACGCAGCCTTCCACGACTTGACTTGCTTGAGCCATTTGCTTCTGTCTTTCACCTCGTCGACCAAAGAAAGAAAGGTAATCAAGTTAGATGTGACGTCACCTTCGATTGCCTCTGTGGTCTCGATAATCTTGTTGATATTCTTAGGACTGATTTCAAATTGAATGATTCCACCTTTCCCTTTTTCTGCAGCAGCCTTTGCAGCTGGTGCAAACTTGTTCACGTTTCCGGTAGCTCGGTCATCAAATCTGGCACCAAGAGCAATAATCAAGTCGGCGCTCTGGATGGCAGAATTTGCAGCAGCGCTCCCATGCATTCCTAGAAAATCTAATGATTTCTCATCGCTCTGATCGTAAGCTCCAAGTCCCAAAATCGTCGTCACAACGGGAATTTGAACTTTGTCTGCCAATCTCTTGACTAAGCTTGGACCTCTGGCATCATTGAAAATGCCTGCGCCGACAAGAAGGACCGGCTTTTCTGCTTGGTTTAGCAAATTGGCAGATCGCTTGATGGCCTCCCTTGTGAACCTCGAAGTGAGCGGTCTTGTAATGTGGGACAAGGCATTTGAAGGAAGCGTAGATCTGACGGGAATAGCATGTTGCAACACACCAGCCGTCACATCTTTTGGTAAGTCCACTAATACCGGGCCTGGTCGACCGCTTGTGGCAATTTCAAAAGCCTCGTTTATTCTCTTAGGAAGCTCGGCCACGTTTTTCACGATCACATTCCATTTAGTACAAGGCCGCGAAATGCCCATCATATCTGCTTCTTGAAACGCGTCAGTGCCAATATGAGAGGTGGCAACTTGACCCGTGAAGACAACCAAGGGAACACCATCCATCAAAGCATCTTGCATGGGGGTCACCATGTTAGTTGCGCCGGGTCCTGAGGTCACCAAGACTACCCCTGGTTTACCTGTCGCTTTTGCATACCCCTCTGCCATGTGACCAGCACTCTGCTCGTGTTTGGGCAAGACATACTCAATGTGCTTAGACTCGTACATGGCATCCAAAACGGGCAAAATGGCTCCACCAGCGTAGCCAAAGACTCGATCGACATTTTGCCTGGCCAACATTTCGTGGAAAATCTGTCCTCCAGTCTTGCCAATGAAAGTGTGGTCCAAGTCGACCGGCCTTTCTGATCCTGAAATTTCTCTTGCCGGATCTTCTCCCACTGAGGTTTTTCTGACCTTATTGGGGATTCCATCATGAGTAGATACTGATTTTGGGTGTCTTGACCTCGAGATCTGAACCACATTGTTTTTGCTCTTGGTGGCACTGAGCAACTTTTGCGAGGTGAGAGCAGTGGCTGCAACTGGGTTTAGGCGCGCTTTAAAAGTTGTTGCGGGCGCGGACTTGACAAGGCGGAACATGGGACGGAGACTCTAAAGATGACTAGAAATATTGTGGATAGAATAATTCAGAACGGCAGCTGAACCCCGCCCTTTAAATATTTCATCAGATAAAGTAAGCTTCCAATTTTTGAGACCCCCCAAAATTGTACTTTAAAAATTATACCCCCACCCCTGCTTTACAAGAATATGACATGAATCTTCATGGTTGACTTTTCATATAAGCTTTGAGCCTGCACTAGAAAGAGTTGCGCGCCATACTCAATTCGGATTCCTCCCTCGATATGCATTTCGCCATGCAGACCAGGTATCCCACTTTCGAGATCAATTCTGGCTAATTTAAATTGCTCAATACATTATTGTTGATCGAGATGAGGCAAGAGAGCTTTGAAGATTCACCAATCTCAAAACAAGCTTGAAAAGCTCGGGTTGGGCCCTCACGTATAGTGCTTCATCTTTACTTGTTCCTCTTTAAAGTTAGGCTTTCTTTGGGCAACACCCGCCTTTTCTGCTGGTCCAGTTTGCATGCAGTTAAGTTGGCCATAATGATATATACTTCTGATAGCTTATCCCATCTGATAACCCTCTTCATCTGGAATTTGGTAGTTCCAGTTAGTTTTGAAAAGGAGATGTCTTTTCAAAGCTCTCTTTGGTGCTTTGGGAATGATGGTGCTTCAGTTTCAAGTTTTCTGCTCATTTCACGCAGCTTACAGTCAGAAAGACACCGAGAGAAGGCATCTGTAGCTGTAAGTGGAAATCATTTCAAGAATTTGGTCTTTACCAAACTTTTTTTTTTTTTTAATTATTTCACAAAAAGATGACGGAGCAAACTTTAACTTGGTTTTTTGTCGTACTGTGCATTCAAGCCCATCACAAACTTTTGGACAAAGGCCACATGTGATGCACACGAGCAATTTCGAACCTTAATCAAAAATGATTTAGAAAAGATTAGCAGATAACATGGACTCGACAGATTGGCACCTTTGTTCGTGAGCTACAAGTTTATAGGATTGATGAGAGCGTAGCGTTGAGAAAGCCGTAATGAAGTTTCAAATTGGACCATGCCAATGAGGCGCCGATTTGAAATGGCATCCGACAGTCTAATGTAAGGCCTCCCAAATAGCGCGAATCCGCTTATAGTTCTCCTTTGACAGCTGACCTCGGCCGATAGAAAGTTTAATTAGCCTTTAAATCACGGAGAGCCGCCCGCCTTCAACACTAAGATAATCCAAACAATAAGGACGGCACTCCCTATCTTTGAGCATGCACGTCCCTCTTTCTTCATATGTATCATTAATATTTCAGAAATTTGACTTTACTCCTTACTACTAGCCCCCTTTGACTAGCCCAATTATTTTGGCCGTACTAGAATTCAGCATCTAGGCCTCAAATAAACTTTGCTCCAAGAATCGTTCGACCGGGGCACGTAAGTGAATCAATCATCAGGACGATATCCCAGGCGAGGCGACATGACAAAAGTCAGGCGCCACGAAAACGAAAAACAGTGATATTCTATCCCTCGCAAGATTGAGTGTCAGTAAAAATTTTTCGAATACAAAGCGGGGTTTAAGAGCTTTTCGTGAGCAAATTTTCAGATCACGACATGACTAGACCCGCATACCTCGTCTCAAATCTAGCGCACAGGCTCTATTATCTTTTTTGAGTTCGCACTTAGAGGCAGTGTTGTTAGTGACGGGCAAAATCACTAATGAATCACTTATTTTGATATTAATAATATTTTCTGTTATATTTTTAGTGACATAATATCCATAAGAAAATAGTGATAGCGATAGTGAAATAGTGATCACTATTTTTAACTAAAGCCTTGTTTTTTATGTAGGAGAATTCCTTGGTGAAATTTTGTGGCTGGCTCGCTTCAGCGGAGAATGGCGACTGCAGTGTCAAGATGTTTACAACGTTGAGCCTTTTAGAAGAGAACAATTTTGTTTCCTACGCAAGGTACTTCCTTTGCCATAGCCTAGGCAGTGAGCAACTGCTGCCTCCCACATCTAGAAATATGGTCGACAGAATTTCGATCAATACGTGATCAATATTCAAAATTTTCATACATATTTGGCATAATCTTCATGAGCTGTTCTATATGACCCATCTTGATTTCAATTTTCAGCGGCTCGCAAATGGGAAGAGGAAGAAAATTAGAAACACGCGACGGCGGAGCGATAAAAGCGTGCACACACCGTGCCAGCTTCTCTTATGGAATAATGCTTAGCTCGTCGTTGCCATTTGATCAATTTAAGCACTCTAACATTTACTTTTACACCTTTCACATATACCAACAAAATAGCGATAAGCCATAATATAGTGATCACTAATTGAATTGAATATTATCGTAGTTATCGCTATTGGAGCCAATATTATTAGTGATATTAATAGTGATCTGTCACTAAAATAAAAATATATTATCACTAATTCGCGAAGATCGCTAAATCACTAACACTGCTTAGAGGCGCACACACTATAGTAGTATAGATTGGTGCAGAATAGAACCTAGTATCTTATACTGATGAACAAAAAAAAAGGCGAAACTGAAAAATGTCATTAGATCAAATGTATCTCGATTTGATTAAACAGAAAATAATTTTCTTCTCTACGAAGCTTGGGCCTTGAGCAATGTAAGCTTCAGTCTACATATCATTTTGAGGAGCGCACTACTGCTGAAATATTTTTGACTTAGTTTTTCTCGCCTGAAACAGACTGGGATCTGGAAGGAATATCAGCTGAGACATGCCGGCCTTGAAAAAATTTGACGCTAATGTGGTGCGCCACGTCAAGCTGATGAATAAGAATCTATGTGCCAATTTGATTCGTCATGAGTACATTGTGACTGGTAAGACTAAGGCGAAGCGAGCTCAGGCCGAGATCGAGGCATTTTTAAGCAGGGCTATGCACCAAAATAAACTGCTTGCGTCGAAGCCGCTTGACGAGAGAATCCAGCTGGTGAGAGCTCTTGGCTACTTGCAGCCAACAGACAAGAACGAGCTTGCTCCTAAAGTGCTTGACGAGTTGAGCCGGAGATTCGCAAATAGAACCCATGGGTTCACAAGAATCATCAAGTTGGAAAATCGCTTGGGCACGGATAACGCACCTATGTCCGTGTTGGAGTTGGTTGACTCAGATTTCGAGATCAAGTTCTGGTATACTGCCAAAATAGTAGCTCGTCTAGAACTTCAAGGATTGGAGCTTGACGGACTCACCAGTCACAACATGGAAAACTTGACCAGAAGTAGGCATAATGGACAAGCTCGATTCAGAGAAGCAGTCGAGGAATGTAAAGTCAAGTTTTTCAGCTATGACCCTGAGTCAAAGACCGTCACAGACTCGCAAATTCAAGCCAATTTGAAAAACAAGCCTTCTACGAAGTATGTTGAGCAGGCTAAACACTTCACTACGTCGAAGAAGTTCCCTGTTAAGCCAAGAGAGAAGCTTTCCGACATCGTAATCCCAAAGTCTCCATTTTTGGAGCAAGCATAACGAGACATGTACATAGGAATCATATAAGATAGAATAAAGAGGAACATATTGTTGAGTACTCGTGACATAGTCGATGACCTATTCAATCAGTCGAATTAACATACCCTAAATAGTGACAAAACTAGTTGTAGTATATTGTTGTTTGATTTCCGACCTCCGCTTTTTTCATGAGTGTGCATCGCATCTAATACCAAATTTGAATTAGTATAAACTCGCTTAGATGCTAGGCTACAATCACAAGTACTCCAACGGTCGAGAGTCAAATCCTTCTTTTTCCTTCTCCAGCCTGTTATCTTGCTATAGGATGAAAAGATCCAAAAATCACTCCAAGTGTTTTTTTTTCTAGTTTTGCCAATTATTTTCCCCCTTTTACTCCCACCAGGTTTTTATTTCGCTAGCTGGCAATGATGATCCAGCCTGTAAGCCCCGTAAAATTACTTGAGGGCCGCGCGAATAGGAGAATGATGGGAGAATTATAGGAGACGTGCGAAATCATAGGGCCTGGGGCCGCAGCGTGCACGCGATTGTCCAGGGCCACTGGCCCCGGACTTTCAAGCCCAAGCCTCCCCTCAGATCTCCATCACTCGAGAAACAACCCTATAATATACTTCGTTACGCCCACTTCGTGCCCCATTGAGCCATGGGAATTCTCACCACTCAAGATAAGGAGAAAGTGAAGCGGGCAGTGCCAAAGGCGTCCAATAAAGTCATCGATGCTACAGTGGCGCAACTATACGTGGCGTACCCAGACCGCACGAAATGGACTGCTACTGGGCTTATGGGTGCAGTGGCCCTAGTTGACGACCTTGTGGGTCATACGTTTTTTCTCAAATTGGTCGATATCACCGGTGCTCGTGGTGTAGTATGGGACCAGGAGCTCTATGTGGATTTCCAATACCATCAGGACAGAACGTTCTTCCACACTTTTGAGTTGGACGATTGCTTAGCCGGACTCTTGTTCGAAGATACTCAGGATGCCGCCCACTTCTACAAACGCGTGAATACGCGGCACAAACATGCTTCGAAACAGACCGCCAACAACAAGAACGCTGTCGCGTTGAAAGATCGCATGGCGCCGGAGCAAGTTAAGCATGGAAACAGGGGCGAGTTTGTCGATGTGACCACAGGCCAGCGGTCCCGCCGAGCACGGGGCGTGTTATACTATGACGACCAGCCGCCTCCAGAGTGGCGCCTGTTGTATGCGGAGCTTGCCGCTGCAGGCATTTCCGAGGACATGATTGCCGAGAACAGGCAGTTCATCAAGGACTATATTGCACAACAGGGCGGGCCCCTCGTGGGGCTCGAACCGCCGATTCCGCGTCGCTTCGGTAATGGAGCACCAACCCGGCAGCTGTCAAATGGAGCGTCGACAGTCACTGCGGCATCCGGTCCACCTGTAGTGCCTCCAAAGAAAACAAAGAAAGCGCCTCCGCCCCCTCCTCCACAAGCCGCGCCAGCCGCGTCTTCGAACATCGCGTCTCCATCGCCGCCACCTTCTTATACGTCTGCTCCACCGCCTATTTCGCGTGCGGATTCAGGCGCCAATAGTGTTGTAGACTCAGCGCCAGCATCCGAGGATGAGGAACCTGCTGTGCCGCAAGTGGAGGCTATAGAAAGCAAGCCGAGATTCAGATTGCCACCCATGAATGCACCGATTCCACAGGTCTCTCACTCTGCTTTGCCGCCCACGAGTTCTCCCCAAACACAACAAAATACAGGCTTGCCTCAGCCCGCAGCAGCCATGTCTGCGCCGCCAATGCCTCCTCAGAGAACTGGAGCTCAGAGGCCTGGACCCCCTCCGCCACCGAGGGCAGCACGTGTGGTTCCCCCGCCGCCCCCAAGAGCGCCATACTCAGCAGGAAATACGGGGAATACTTCCGGATCTGGAGCTCCGCCTCCGCCGCCTCCACGCGCTGTTGGATCCGCGCCTCCACCGCCACCTTCAAGAGCTTCAAGGCCTGTTCCCATGCCTGGCGCAAACACGAATGCTTCAGCAAACCCTATGCCGAATGCTGGACTTCTGCAGCCCGCCGCTCAGCATTACCAACCTCCACCTCCTCCACAGAGAAACTATGCTGCAGTAAACAACACGGGGCCACTGGAAGCTGTCAGTGCGCCCCCTCCACCTCCTCCTCCACCAACTACATTCCCGACTCAACCGCCTACTGATATGTTGATGGCTACACAAACACCCCTGAATACAGGGCCGCCTGCGCCGCCGCCCTTGCCTCCCGTATCAATTGGAGAACAGAATGCGTCAGGCCAATCAATACCGCCGCCCTTACCGCCAGCAGCAAATGGTGGTCCTCCTCCTCCACCGCCTCCTCCTCCTCCGCCTGCATCAGGATTGGACTTATCTGGAGGAGGCTCTCAAAGCGCAAATGCCCCACTTCCTACGGTAGACCCATCACGGGACGCTTTGTTGGCGTCCATCAGAGGCTCGGGGCTCGGAATGCTCAAGAAAACAGATAAGTCGCAATTGGAGAAACCCAGTGTATTGCTTAAGGAGGCTCACGGCGAGCCTGTGGCAACACCTGCGAGCAATGGCCCCTCGGGTGGTATTGGAGGGCAGCCCGAGACACTAGCAGATGCGCTAGCTAGTGCTCTAAATAAGAGGAAAAACAAGGTGGCGGATAGCGACGATGATGACGACAACGAGGACTGGTGATTCAGCCAGACTTTGCGTGAATATTGTTTGTAGCGGCCTGAGGTAATTGCTCAAGCTAATGATGCAATTGCCTTCAAAAGGAGAGAATAAAATCCAACTACGAATCCCATCCCAAGTAGAATACAGTTTATGACGTGATGGATTTGGCTTGACTGCAAATCATTGCGGCTACTGAAGATGTCAGAGATCCACAACATGAGTAGCGCGCGTCCTTCCTCATCGTATGTGCATCGAGCGTGTGGACGAAGAGTGAAGTCGACCCGGAGACAACTAAAACAAAATGACTGGCAAAGCCCTAGAAGTTATTCAAGCGCTAGAAGATGCCCTAAAGTTTTGGGCAATTCAACTCTCCGCCTCAGATGGTGACTTGAAGAAAAAAATTCCGTCAGCGAAGGTTGAGGACCCTTTGAAAGAGCTCGTCAAAATCGTGAAACTTATCAAGGCACATACAACCAAAGTTGGAATTATTTACGAGCCTTCAAAACTCAAAAGCCTGGGGGATGCGCTGGTTTCCACAGTGTCTGATCTCTCGAAATCGTTTGTTCTTTTCGTTTCTGCATTAGCTCAGCTCTCGCCTGATGAGATTTCACAGCTATTTTATGACGAGATCAGAACACTTGCACACAGTCTCGTTGTTTCTGGAACTGGCTTTGCCGAGGAATTAAGTGAACTTTATCAAAATCTTACTTCTAAAGAATACAAACCACAGAGCAGTGCCACAACCAAAGCTGACTCAAGGCTTGTATCGGTTGGAAAGATCTGGAACCTTTGTGATGACTTTTCTAAACTTGTAGAAGGCGGAAAATTGAAAGTGTTGGAGAGAAAAGGAAGATTGCATTTGTCGCTTATCGAGGACGGTCTAGATGAGTTTGCGGAATGGGCTGAAAACCCAGAAGACATGGACGATGACGATCCTTTTGGGCTTGAAGATGACTATTCCGACGAGGATGACGAGAGCGACGATGGAAGCAAGCCTCCCGTGTCCGATGAAGAAGAGGACGAGGGAACGTCCAGCCAGATTTCTAAAGACCGCGAGGAGCTCGTGAAATACAGCAAGATCTGGCTACAGAAATTCAAGCTCGTGAAGCTTCTTTTCCTTTCAATCAACAAGTCCCTCTCGGCTCTCACGTCGGGAAAAAATATCGACCTGATTTTTGAGACTGAAACGATTGTCGCCAGAGAGGTCGATACTCTCATCGTCGAGCTTATGCTCAATCAGACTTTGGGTGATGCTGTTCAAAATCATGCGCTAGGAATAGACAAAGCTTGTCTCAAGATCATCAAGATCTTGAAAGAATCAAATAAGAAAAGTGAGGCCAAAGTGAAGTGGTGCGCATCTTGGGAAGCCAAATACAAAGAGTTTCTGGATGAGATGTACAAGATCTAGGTCTTGGACACTCCTTGACCTCATGATTTATATCTTTGTGATGCTACAGATCACGCCACGACACTAAGGTAAGCGGCCAAAAAAGAGCCCTCTTGTGACGATATTAATGCTAACTGGAAAGCACGATGCGTGGGATTTCTCAAATATGAACCTTCAGGCTTAGTTATCACGTAAGCACATCAGCTCCAGCGGCTGGTGGGAAGTTGAAACTGCTTTTTTGATAAAGCCGAGGACATCTGACTCACAAAAATCAAGTACAACGACCGATTTGTGGGAAAGAATAGACATGTGAACGACATTGCTGACATAAAGTAGACTGCCAACTAGCAATCTTTTTTAAGATCTCAGGCTTTAAAAATGCAACCACATAGACAGTAATGACGCATGATCTGTAAACATTCGTATCTCCTGAAAAAAATGCGCAAAGAATTCATTCTTTTTTGTATACAATGGGTATGCTCTAGCTATTTAGCCATTATCAGCACGCTTGTGCTTTTTCCTGAATTCCACTTTGCCATTTCGATAAAATGCGCAAAAGCTCAGGTCCTTCTTTTTCCTGATGCGCGAAAATTATCAACATTTCGAGTAAAGCGGTTGCGTCCTCATACGATAATCTTTTAGCAGCGGTGCAGGTGAAAGACGACTGCGAGCGGATTTTTCCACCTGGAAGACAAAGAGGGAGCTCCATTTCAGTGATTTCGGACATTTGAGGTCTGATGTTTTTGATCTTGGCAAAACCCGGTTCTTTCGACACGACGCAAGTTTGTGCAGCATGCCTTGCAACTTTGTTTAGAGTTTTTCCTGCGCTAATTGGTTCTCGCGCGGAGCGTTCAGAAGACTGAGTCGCCAAATGGCTAGGACACAGATTATACTCATCTTGTCTCTTACTTCGGAGATCAACAGGTGTGTCAGACGTAAATTTCTCGGTGTCGCGATTATCGTCCTTATCTGTTAAGCATGATTTGGGGCGTCCAGTCATTTGTCGAGAAGATTTCGCAGAACCATTGAATTTACAGTCAATATTTGTAATAATCGGGATTTCAAAGTTAGAAAGTCTTTTGAAATCCAACTTTCCACAACCGGGGAGCACACGCCCTATACAAGGAGTTGCAGGCCACGCAGTACAACTTGCAAGATTCGCATATCCTTTTGAAACTTCCTTGCACGCATGATCAGCCAAGTTTTTGCAGCCACTCTCGGCTTTCTGTGAGGTAACAAGAAGTCTCTCATTTCTCCTGAGGTGGTCATAAAACCAGTTTCTGCTGAAGATTGGTAAAGCGTTTTGCGGATACTTTTCAAACCAGAAATTCACGGCATGTTCCCTCACTACTGAATATGAGGCCACCTTAGGGATGACCAGAGCTTTCATCCATTCATAGAGCCGCTCTTCTATGTCCGGAAAGCGGCCGCGGTCTTTGTACCTCTTAGTCGTGGCAAGTTCGTTTTCTGTATCTAAAAAGTCAAATCTATCCGAGAGAATCCGAGCTATAGAACTGACACTGATGGTTTGACAAAACGATTGCTCAAACCATGATTGAAGTTCGGCGTGTTTGAGACTTGGGTATTCACGATAATGTTCACGAAGTTTCTTGCGCTGCTCGTCCAGAAAAATGTGGCGAGGATGAGAGGAGATGTCTTGCTCCAGACGCCCAATAGCTTTTCCAGATCTGAGATGCATAATCTTTGATTATAGATCTTGATGCGAGCAAGCTGGATATAATTCAGATCTACTTGGTGGTAGATGAATAATTGTTCAAGATAGTCAGTTCTCGATAAATAAGCAAAGTCTCAAGCAAGACGTGTGATATATTTAATAGTAGCAGAGGGGAGAAATGTTGTACGAATTGGAAAAACAAAGATGCGATATTTAACTTGAAGGACACAGACAAAATTCCTATTGCGAGTACAGATAGACTGATTAGTGGAAACGGAGTTCCGCGACCGGCGTGCATTCCAATTTGGACTGATAGCTTAAGTCTCGGCTCAGGATGAAGCACTAGTGGATACTGTTAAAAATGAGACTTTTCACTTATAGGCCCCTAACCTAGTGAGCTAAAGGATTATCTTGACCTTTCTTATCTCTCGACCTGCAAGATCTCATCGATGTCTGTGCTGATACCGGACGACCATACGAGTCGCTCGACTCTAAAAAGAAATCGGAAGATTGCGCCTTACGCCAATAGCGTAGGTCTATTGAACAGACACTATAAGACCAAGCTACTCCAAAAGTCCGTATGCTCAACCTTGGCACGAGAAAAAGTTATTTAGGGAGTCTGGAAGCATCTTCCAATTAATGCTGTCGGCAGGAAACTTGTGCCGATGAACGTGACAAGTCTGCATGTTGATTTCCACGCTCAGGCGGCCAAAACAGTAAGTATATAAGGGACAGATCCCTCAATGACCCATGAACCAAGAGACTGCTTCTTGGGGTTATTTTCACTATTTTTCTACCGAGCTATTCCTTGCGATTAACGAGGCGTCGAAAACCTCAAATTCTACTCAAAGTCGGTGATCGGAAAACTCAAAAGATTACCGAAATCAACATGCCGATTCTGTCTGTACGCGCGAATAAACGCTTTGTTTATCAATTCAAAATTACCTCACGACTTCATTCCACAAAATTTATTTGTGTTTCATTGATACAAATACCGAGTATTCCAGCTTGATTGACTTAAAGCTTTGCAGTCAGGAAATACAGCAGCCTAAAAATCGAAAATGTCGACTTTACATCTGTCACCTGCCAGAGAGCATACCGATGCTCCATACAAACTTGCTGCAAACCTTTCATGAGAATACCCATTGCCCGAGAAAGTGGTAGGATCCGCCTTATAATCAAACAAGGAAACACCAGAGCTTTCTCAGCCATTGAAATTTCGCAAGTTGATGTTGCCCCACAGAATTGGGGTTTCTCCTATGTGCCAATACACGGCCGAGAAGAATACTCCCACCAAGTATCACGAGATTTATTACGGCTCGTTGGCCCTGAGAGGCCCCCTTTTTTTTTGGCAGAGGTAACCTCTGTGGTACCTGAAGCCGGTACTTCTGTGGTAGATTTGGATCGATGAACAAGAGGCAAGGTTCAAAGAAATTGTCGACTCTGCCCATGCCAATACCTCACGGATCGAAAAGGGCAGTGTCTGCCGGTTTCGACTTTGTTGATGTTCACGGCGCTAACGGGTATTTAATAAACGAGTTTATTCCAGCTCACTCCCACAAGAGAACCAATAGATATGGCGGTCCTTTCGAACACACAATCAGATTTTTGTTGGAAGTCGTAGAGTCTGTGAGAGCAAACATCCCTGACGACTATCCTCTCTTCTTAAGATAGAGCGACTCAGAGTTGCATGACTCAAACCCAGATGCATGAACCGTGTCGGGCTTTGTGAGTTTGGCTCCTACAGTGGTTGAGAGAGGTGTCGACCTAATCGACGTTTCTGGGGGCGGCAACGACGCAAATGCTGACAAAGCTCCGAAACTTTTTGGGATGTTTCTTGATGCCTCAGATCAAGTGAAGAAGGCTGTGGGAGACAAAGCGTCGGCTTATCGTGTGGACCGCTTGCATGATCCTGCGAAGATCAACAAGCTTTTTAAAAAGGGTACCATAGACTTTACATTTATTGGAGCTCCATTCATGGTGAGCCCAGGTCTTGTGTTCGACTGGGCTGAACAGTTGAATGTCCAAATTCATCACTCTGCTTCTCTCTGGCCTGTGAGACCAAAACATCCGGAGATGATTGAATACATCAAGTCAGTCAACAACCTGGTGTCAAGCCATACCTTGGTCCGTTCCTGGCCGCATAGCAGAGCTAGAATAGATGCAGAATAGAGAAGTTCAAAATCTTTGAACATTACCAATGACTTTGTATGATACGAGCATTTTTGAAGGACATATTGTAGAGACCATTGATGGTCACATCAGATACGAGAGGGGTACTTCTACCCATGATATTCAATATGTGTTGGCAGGAAAATAAGGTCTCAGGGGGAAGTCTACAAGGGCTTGTCAAAAATAAGCTATAATATGCTAATTCGTACCATTTAAGGACTCAAGTGTTGTCAGTGCCGACTTATAAAAAATCTTCATCAGGTCAAGACGAGCAGCATTTAGTGATCTACACACCCAGTATCTCCCAAGGCTTAGGCCATAACCTATGAGCCCAAGGCTTTTAATATTTTTCTTTTGAAGGAATCGAGGCAACAGTAATACAAATAAATCTTTATTTCACGCTGACCAATTACAATTTGCTTTTGGCCCCTCCAACAGATAGTTATTCGAGCAAGCCCAAAGCCTTAGCATGGTGTTTAGCATGGGCTTCAGCGAAAGAGCTGATGAAGAAGTACAGGTGATCATACCCTTCGACGACATGCAAGTCTATCTTGCCCTTGTAATTGCTCCTACCTGCTGCCTTGACCAAGTTCTCAGGTTGCAAGAATTTATCCTTTCTATAGAAGTCGTCTGCTGCGCCCTGGTGGATCAATATATCCGGCTGGTTCTCGTGTGTATAGTGCTTGATCAAATCAACGGGATCGTACTTTACCCAATCGTTTCTATCGTCGCCCAAATGAGCTTTAAAGTTCTTCTCTCCCCAAGCACAGTTCAGCGGGTTGCAGATTGGAGCAAAGGCGCTAACGCTCGTGTACTTGCCAGGATTCTTGAAAAAGCCCGCAATGGCGCCGTATCCGCCCATAGAGTGGCCAGTAATTGAGATCTTCTTGAAGTCCAACTTTGGATATTGCTCAGCCAATTTGTCCAAAAGTTCTTTATGCACATAGGAGTACATGTTGTAGTTTTTAGACCAAGGCTCTCTGATAGCATCTAAATAAAAGCCTGCTCCCGTTCCGAAATCGTAAGAGTCATCTTCGCCTGGAATATTGGCGCCTCTGGGAGAGGTGTCAGGAAACACGAGAGCAAAGCCGTATTTAGCCGCGAAATAAGTCAAGAACGATTTTTCGGTCGCGTTGTTGGGGGTACAAGTCAAGCCGGACAAGAACATCAACACTGGAATCTTGTCTGATTTTGATGGCGGCACGTAGACATTGACGTCCATTTTGGTGTTAGTTGTAGTAGAGTCATGGGACAACTTATACAATTTGCCGTCATGCACTGAGATCTCTGCATTAGTTGTAAAAGACATTGTGATTTGTTTTGAATGAAAATCTAGCTGATTAGGAATTGATCTGATGGCACTTGGCTTGAGAACTAGGAATTGGAAGAAACAAATAAGTAAGTTATGCTATCAATTGACTTGAATTTACCTTACATTTTGCTCCGGCACTCGCGGAATCTCTCACCTATTTCGGCAACGTTGCGC